>VMDO01007171.1:40636-88136 GCA_007922755.1 Pedetes capensis | reverse complement strand
ATTACCAGGCCATTACTTTTTTGGGTGTATTTGGGATTTGAAACCAGAGCCTCACAGATACTTTGCAAGTGGTCTACTACCAGGCTGCACCCCAGTATTATTTTTTTATTTGGAGACAAGGTCTCACTAAATTACACAAGCTGCCTCTAGCCTCAAGCACATGATCCTCTTGCCTCAGCCTCCTGAGTTGCTGGGACTAAAGGGACATGCCACTGCACTGAGCTCTAGGCTTTTACTTAAACATATGAATCTGATGATTATGAAAAATAATTTGTATGTTTGTCTCTACATTTTCTAAGATATTTTCATTTGTGTAATTAACCAAAAATATTTCATGGAATTAGCCTATTTGATCTGTGTAAGTAAGTCATGGGGTGCAACACTAAATGTGTCAAGGAACCTTTTCTAAGATGAATTGTATATATTGCACATTGTGTATCTTTCATATGTTTTTTCCTTGGGGAAAACAAAAATTGCTCATGGACGGAGCTAGAATCTTACTCATGTCCTGTAGAACTTATATTATTCCAGTATGAAGGTCCCTTAAAAATCATGAGTGCCACTGATAGTGTTATTGATGAGGAACCAGAAAAGAGGTGAAGTGACTCACAGAGGCCGGACACCTCCTACATGGGCAGTCCATGCACATGTAGCCCTGGCCTGAGGGTTGTGTCTGATGTTGAACCTGGAGTGTACATGTGATGACATTGTGACATAGCTGCATTGCCTATGCTGCTCCGGAGTTGGAACAGCAGATTTAACTGTGAATGGCTCAGAAGAAGTCTTCCAGTCCTCCTCTCAATCCTGCTGTGCTCTTCCAGGCCAACCTGCCCCTGCTTCAGCGTGAGCTCCTCCACTGCGCAAGGCTGGCCAAACAGAACCCTGCCCAGTACCTCGCCCAGCATGAACAGCTGCTTCTGGATGCCAGCACCACCTCCCCTGTTGACTCCTCAGAGCTGCTTCTCGACGTGAACGAAAACGGGAAGAGGCGAACTCCAGACAGGTGAGGAGGAGGAGGACCCTGGACTAACCATGTCCTTGTCCTCCTGCCTGTAGCATGAGGACATGTTTTGTGTTAAATTTAAATTGTTGGCCTCCATCTCTTGCAGAATAGCAAACAGCCAATGTGGCCTTCTTGGCCATCTTGCTCTGGTCTATGATTTTTACAGACAGCTGAATCTCTGGCCTGTGTCAGTGCAGCTCTTGTGCAGGTTAATCTTTGCAGCTTGCAGTATTAAAGATAAAAGAAGAAAATAAATTATTTTCAAACATGCCAAGTACCATTGGTGGTTCTTAGCGTATGTCAGCATTAAAATTCTCATTTATTACTTATTTCAATTCAAGCACATATTTTACCCTCCAGTGTTTCAAACTTTATGTTCCAAATTTCCTTAAAACATGGTGGTCTTAAAAGCTGGCCTGTATGTGTTATTCAGTGAACACAGCTATTTGAACTAAGAGATTCTATGTGAACTAAGAGAAAACTTGTAGCAAGCTAGATGAACTAAGTGACGCTAAAGTTACATGGTATTTTTGCTGAGAAATTTTATTTACCAGTCAATATTTATCCTGTCACTCTGTTGTCATAAAAGAGTTCTGAGAAATGCAAAATAAGGTGCTTTCTCCATTAAACCCCACAATTTATTTGTTGAATAAGGCATAAATATGAAGCTTCCTATGTACCTTGAAATAATTTTAATGAATATTTTAGCTTCATATATAGCTATATTTTCATACACAAATATGAAGTTTTAGCAGCATTTTGCATAGTGTTTGGAATGTGGAGGCTCTTACAAGGAAACTGTATTCTAGAACTTATTCTTCATATGCTTTGTTTCCTTTCTTTACTGATCTGTTCTCTTTCTCTGCATTTCAAACAGTGTTTGAAAGATTAGTGCTCTGGCACAGTTATGTTCCAGATTCGCAGGAGCTTAAGATCCTTGGAACTGCTCAAACACCTCTATCTGTGACCAACTTAGCTGTCCTTAAATGTATTAGCTACTGTGCAAATCAGGATGTTATTCCAAGACAGCCAGTTTACATACAGTTATTACATAATCCTCTGTTAAGCAGTTTTTATGCTATAATCTCTGGGATTTTTCTCCTCTTGACCTAGGATTTCTTAATAGTTTAAAATTCCTAAAGCAAAAAGGTTAACAGTAGTTTACTTCTGACATATTGTAGATCTGTCTCCTTATATGACCTACCACTGGCACTTCTTTTGTATTCTTCCAGAGCATGTTTTCTAGGTTATATTTAAAAATAACTGTCAGAGCATTCAATACTTGAGGTTTTGAAGAGGACTGCTTACTCTAGGTGCCTGAGTGGTGTCTCTACCAGATGTTGAGAACCAAAAAAGTAGCTCAAGGATAAATGATTTTACATGTACCTTCCTGTCCAAGCCCATTAACCCTGCAGGAAATAAAGGCTTTATACAGGTATTGAGCTATTTCAGCTGCATGTTTCTAAGATAACAGGATAAAAGAATTAGAGAAGCCAGGTGTAGTGGTACATACGTACAATCCCACCATTCAGGAGGCTGAGGCAGGAGGATCATAAGTTTGAGGCCAGCTTGGATTACATAATGAGACCCTGTCTCAAAAAACCAGGGCTCAGGTGTTGCACAATAGTAGAGTACTTGCCTAGCATGGGTAAGGGTCTGGGTTCAATCCTCAGCTCTGTGGGGGGGGGGGGGGAGAGATAGACACTGACACTGACTGGATGGTAAATTAGGAACATGAAAATTTATTTGGGGGGAGGGTATGACGGGAATGTTTAGGTAGTTATGTTAGACGTAAAGATAATCCTTCAGGCAGAATTGAAAATGAATATGACCTAATTCCTAATTGCTGAGTAATCATATCAGGGAATGTGAAAACTTGTCTTATTCATTTATTCCTAGCCACTTTTTGCATTGGCTCTTTCCCAGTATTTTTTATTTGAATATAGCATGACTTTAATCCTGGGACAATCCTGAGGTAAGCTCTAAGCAGTATGTTAACACTGATGTGAAAAGTTCATGGTAAATTGCATGGATGCTCAGCATTCTTGTCCTGATTTGTGGCTGCGTGTGTATGCATGCATGTATACATTTAGTCAGGTAGAATGCTCATAAAAGGAATATTCCATCTTATTCTCTCTTTGGTTATTCACCGACAGTAGCAAGAGTCAGAACTCATATGGTTGCCCTTTGGAACATTCTTTTTCAAGTGGAACCCTGAAGTATATGTTATAATGGAAAGATGGCAAATAGGTTTCCTTAGAATTAGAAGGGTAATGAGAATATGTTGTGTAAATACATTTGTATCCTGTGGGAATTTGATCAGAGTCAACAAAATATGGGTCCCTACAGTATATTTTTGCATCTATTTCCTGCATCTTGTTGCATATGCATTTTCCTCTTCTGGTTATTTTTCTGTATATCCAGCTCTATTATATGAAATTTTATAGAGTTTCGAGCTGTCTGACAGCAGAGCTTTTTTTGTTTTACTGAATGTTTTGTTGGTGCATATGGTCTGACATGGATGAGCAGCCACGGTGAGATTTTGGAGTCTATTAAACTGGCTCATTAAAAAGATCAATCTGTTTCTGTAATAACACTGGGAGCCATCAGTCACTAAAAGAGGGAAAAACTGACACCTGAGGAGAAAACACATTTTGGTAATTTGTTCATGGCATGTCACGAACAAAAGAGCGCTCTATATTTTGTTTACAACTTTGGGAGTTTAAATTCTGTGACGATTGCTAAGTTAGTACACTAAACAATCATGATGTGTTTCAAGGATGAGCTTTGGCAAATTTAACTTTCTCTCATCCTTAAATATTATTGTTACTGGTACTGTTTTCTTCTTTTTTAAAACATTATTGTTATTTACAGAGAAATCCATACCCAAGGAAGTCTGACATCTTTCCCCCCTTTCTTCCTGTATAGAGCAGTGAAATATTTTCTAGTTTCTTTTAAAAGTAGCTATAGCAAGAGCCCTTAATAATTGTCCTGAATTTGTAGGTCTGTAGTAAAATACTATAGAGCACAAATTAGAAAAAGACTATTCTTTATTTTAAAATCATGCTATTTCCTCCAAAAATATTAGGAAAAGAAAATTATGATTAGGATTCTTTGTTGTTATGTGAAAGATCATTACTTACGGTAGACCTCTATTCTTTCGACATTTTGGACATGCTGAAGAAGCAGATGGGAGACTTTTCTGAAGGAACTTAAGTGGAATGAACAGCTTCACAAACAAAGACTAGAAGTTAAAGGCACTCTTTAAACCTGCTCGCTGTGATGGCTCATAAAGCCTTGAGCACTTTCATATAGAGTGAGGGGCGGAGGGAAGAACAGTTAGACAGTGCTTCATTTCATGAAAACTGTGAATTAAAATTATTAAAGTTTTTAAAAAAATTTTTGTGTCATGTTAATTACCGTTGCTGTCTTTTCTCACAGCTTTGGTGTTGCTGCTTTCTGTTTGCATTTGCCTTTATTATTGTGTTCTCACTTGTTCTGCTGCTTTTCTGAGTCAGGATTTTTCTTGCTTAAGAAATCAAATGAAATGAAATGATCTTTGGTTTTCGTATGCGAACCATTGTTTTTCTCTTACCCCTCTCCAATGATTGATGCTAAGTAGTAATTCCCTTCTTATATATCATTGTTTTAGTGTGACTTTGCTTTATATTACCCTGAGTTTGCACTTTTAGACTTTTAGTACTGAAGCCATATAGCCAGATTAATTCGTTCTTCCTCCTCCCCTAATAATTAAATATTTTCTGAAAAAGACTTGCTTGAATCTTAGAACTACATAAATTTCCAACTGAGAGAGACCTTATGGATATGCTAGGCCAACTCCTTCTGTTTATACTTGAGGAAACCCAAGCCCAAAGAATTTTCCTAACGTCACGAAGCTTCTTAGTGGGGAAATCAACATATTTACTTATCTGAAATCTTTCAGTTGTACCAGGTGTACAAAATATGTTTTTTAGGTTTTTGAGGCAAAGTCTTACTGTGTAGCCCAGGCTGGCCTAGAACTTGTAATCTTCCTGCCTTAGCCTCCCAAGTGCCAGGAATATAGGCCTGTACCACCAAACCTGGCTTAAAATATGATTTTATATGCAAAATTTAAATAAGGAAAACTCAATTAAGAATTGTTCTTTTTTTCTTACTCTTTCCTGTAATTGCTCAAGTGGGTAAATGCCATAGCATAATAGTCTGAGGGTTTATAGTCTTTTTAATGACAGAAAATCCACAGTAAGCCAGGTTTCTTGGTTTAATGAGTAAGTGAGAAAATGCTGAAGGTTTGCGGGTAGGGCATTTTGAAACTGTGTTGGTTGAGTATGTGAGATTTGTCATTGTGTTATACATTAACTGTACTGAGTAGGTCTTCTTTTCTGTTAAATGAATAAGGTTTCAATAATTTTGTCTTTTTGAGGACAAAAGGTAGGTATACTGTATAAAAAATTGTACAATTAGTTGACTATGCAAATAAGAATTTTATATGGTCTATTGCATTTAGTATTCTGTGAAAAAAGTAGGCATTTCTATTGCATTCATACTTTCTTGTTTTGCACTTCACCTTTTATGTATTCCTCAGTTTCAAGAAGGGCATAATCCTCCCTGTAGTAATTATTTTTTATATTAGTCATGTCAATTGTGAAAACTTCTAGTGAAATAGCATTAAATTACATTTATGTGGTGAGAATGATATCCAGGCTGTAGAAGACACTTCAATCTCTTCATGCCCTAGCCTCCACTTTAATGTGTAGCCTGATCTCTTGCCACAGCTCTAGGTCTAACCCTACTAAATACTCCTCAAGCTCTGCACTGTCTTCCCACTGATGGTTTCTGGTCTTATTCCTACTTCTTGTATGTCGTTGATTCAACTCAAACTGCATTCCCTGACTCAGTATTGGCTGTGTGAATGAAGGCTTCTCAGTCTTAAAACTAGAATAAATGCCACTATTTACTGAGCAAGTAAGGCTCTTTCCCAAATCAGTCACACACTAACACATAGCATTACCTCTTAAGAGTGCTGTTGTGTAGAATTAGGAGGTTTCTGAGGTCATGTTTCTGAGGTCATGGGGCCCTAAGAGGCACTGAGTGGCCTCTGTCCCTAGGATCTCCAACTCAGACACGTATGTTCTTAGAACTTTGATTCTAGTCCAACAGCTTCAGAGTGCACCCCAGCTTGAGAACAAGGTGCTTTGATGAACTTGTTAGATGTTAGGCTCTGTATATAAATACTTTCTTATAGTCCTCTCAGCAGCTCCGAGACAGTCAATCCCCATTTTGCAAATGAAAACACTGAGGCTTAGCTGTATGTGGTGGCATATCCCTGTAATCCCAGCTGAGGCTGAGGCAGAACTTGAGTTCAAGGCCAGACTGGCCTGCATTGCAAGACCTTGTCTCAAAAAACCAAAATCAAAACAAAACAAATCCCTGAGGATCTTAGAGGTTAAACCTCCTGAGTTCATATGGCTAGCAAATAGAGCCAAAAGCTGAAGCCAACTCTGTGTGACTCCAAAGCCCCTGCTCTTTTGAGTGTGCATTCAGGAGTAACCGTCTCTCCTTCTGATCTCCCATACCACGTTTGTACAATTTTATGGTACTTTCTTTGTACAAGTCCTGCAAAAAAGTAGAGAAGTCTTATAGCTCCAATTAAGTTATTTTTATGGTAAAGAATTTAAGTTTCATGCAAAGATCATGTCTCTCTGTGTGTCCCCACTGATGCTCAGGATAGGACATTATACATCCCAAAACAGAATAAAGCAAAACACCATGAAGACCCTCCCTACCCACTTGAACAAATAAATAATGCAAGCTAAATTTCATATAGTCATTTTCAGTGGTGTATCAAATGACCTCTCCCCACCAAGAGTGTTAATTTATTTATTTGGTTTTGAAAGATGCACCTCTGAAATGCAGCAATGAAAATAGCCATGAATGCCCTCGGAACCAAATGCAGAGATTGGCTCACTGACCAGAAAACTGGAGGGCTTTAATTGGAATGTGCCCATGACAAACTAGAATATGAAAGCATACTTCCAAAGAGCAGGAAGAATAGAAACAGAATACGTCAGCAGTGGCAGACCTTAGGAAATGCAAAGGGGACAGCCAGTAATAGGCAGTCTAACTGTTGAGCAGATGGCCAGTGTCAGGAGACACGTGACAGAAGAATTCCACCTTCCCTCTATGGGATGGAAGTCTCAGGTGGCTCCACGAACCTGCATACTGTAATCTCTGAAGGTCCAGGCATCATGTTTGTGTGTGTGGAGTACAAATACCCACCTGCCTCTTACTTACTTCTGAAGACATTAGCATGCTGCTCAGGAGGTTCTCTCCTCAGCGGTTGTTTAGCATTGGAGAGATTAAAGGTGCCTCTTTCCATCTGGCCCAGGAGTGACGGTTCTGTGGCATTCAGCTCTCTGTTTCTCTGTTCTCCGCTGTCTAAATGTCCCACTTCCTCAGGAGTGATAACAAAACACAAGAAAGTACAGCAGGTTGTCATGAAGAATTAGGTTTGATTTTCTTTTTAAGGAGGCAGGGGAATTTGTAATATATTTTGTTTCAGATACATTATTCAACACCAAGAAAAATATATTATGTGAAATTTTATTTAAACTCATCTATTTTCTAACAATTTTGGAAGAGACTTCTTAACCAAATTATGGTATGTTTGGAGGATCTGATGACAGGAATGATTTCCCCCCTTTGATTTGATATTTAGTCCTTCTGTGGAAACCTTAACAAACAGTATGTGTTAGAAAAGGGAAAGAAGACATGTTTAATCTGAATTATTCATGTCTTTGGGGGTTTCTTTTTTCTTTCATTTCTCCTTTCTTTCCTTCCTTCCTTCCTCCCAACCCAGTCTACTTGAGGGTCGAACCCAGGGCCTCATTCAAGTACTCTACCACCAAGCTGCCTATTTTTTATTTTTTGTCTTGAAGCAAGGTCTCACTAAGTTACACAGGCTGCCTTTGGCCTTGAACTCGCCATCCTCCTGCTTCTACCTCCCAAGTTGCTGGGATTACAGGTGAGTGCCAATGTACACAGGGCTTTTCTTTAATAGAACTGTTACTTCCTAAAATTTAGATAGAAATTTTTGAAATTCAAGAACGAAATACGGAATAAAGTAAGTCTCAGTGTGACAAAATATTAGACTTCAGAGGAATTTCATTCAGATCAGTGTCTTACACTTGCTCATCTTCTGAAGACCCATAGTCCATAGGTGGGACATGGCTCTTGAGACAAACAGCAAGCATATTGGAAGGACCTTTGACTGCACTGAGATGCTGGAAGAGCATGATAATGGTATGACAGGACTCAGATCAAGGTGTTCTGAGACAGGACAGAGGGACCTGTGTTAGAGGTGCTTTAGAGATCAGCAACAGGACTTGGATCTAGACAAGAAAATTGTAGAGTGATTTCAAAGTTTCTTTTTGGGTGATAGGGTAGAAGGTGGTACCAGGAAGGAGAGAGAAAGACAAGGTCAGGTGGAACGTGTTCACTTTGAAATGCCTGTTGTTACCCAAATAAGTGAGCAGCTAAGGCATGAAATGTATTTATTTGTAACAGGAGTAAGGTTAGAATTTAAGCTGCTTCTTTGACCTTGCAAGGTTTTTTATGCGATGCCACTTTACTTCTCCAAGAACAATTTTTATACAACTGTGTGAATGTGTGTGTATGTATTTTTGTTTCTTTCTTTCTTTTTGAGAAAGGGTCTTGCTATGCAGCCCAGGATGGCCTTGAACTCGCAATCCTCCTTCCTCAACCTCCCTATGGTATAGTCATGATGTACCATGCCTGGCTAACCAATCTTTATAATAGTATTTCCTCCATTAAAAAAAAAATCTTAATCTGGGGGAAAAAAAACCTTATAACTACACCCATCATTTAGGAGTTTTGTCATCTTATTCTGTTTAACATCTTAACTTCATAACAGATTTTTTTCATGCTTCCTCATTTCCTTGAATGTTATATTATGTTATTACAAATGTCACAAAGAGATTATCAACACATCGTAGCTAATCATGACTTATTAAATATTTCATATAGAGACTTTTTAAAAAAACTTACCTTTTCTCTTTTAAGTAGTCAATTTACAGTCTCTGTGATTAGGGGACTGAAAATATGTATATAGCCGTAGGTGGGGTAAAGTGCAAATTAGACTGCCTTTCCAGATGTTTCTACAGTTAGTATTTCCTAGTACCCCATTTCTCTGGGCCGGACACTGAGGCCAGAAAGTTAAGTGACTTGAGATCATGCAGCTGAGTTGTGAGTAGTTCCTTGCCTGGGCTTAGATCAGACCTTGACAGAGAAGTGATTTGGCTACCTGTTGAAATGGTAAAATTATGTTTGGGATAATGTCTTGTGGTGGGGAAATCCTTAGGTAGAGGTTAAAACCAAACCAAAAATGGCTTCCACATATCTGTAAGGCATGATAGACTTCCTTGTAGAGTTTATTTCAAGGGGAGGCTTGTATGGGACAATGAAAAGTACTTAGTTTTGCCTAATACACTTTGAAAAGGGCAACAAATAAAAATGCAAGTATGGAATTTACTTAAGCAAATGAAGTGTAGACAGTTGTAGGCATTTCTAAGAAGGAAGAGACAAATAGCAATTAAATTGTTTTAGTTACAGTTCTGTACATACATCTTTCCGATAGGACTTTTCATAACTTTATTTCTGTTTCAGTGCTTTGCTGTGAAATATAACTGTCCCCAAGGTGATGAGCTTTATCATTTCACCAGCTCTCAGAGGGAGGGGATTCTCAGAGCCAGGATTCAGGGACCTGAAGCAAGGGAGAGAGGACAGACTCAGGGCCTTGCCCTGCTTCTTAGGACGTTTACTGCTCTGTTTTTTTTTTTTTTTTTTTTTTTTTTTGGGGGGGGGGTGCTCCTTTTAATTGGTGGTCAGAGGGCTCATCTGAGGATGAAGACAAAGCATATCTAACCATTTGAAAATTGTCAGGATTCTTCTAGTGTTATATGTCGTTTGTGTCATTGAAGCAAACAGAGACAAAATCATAGGTTGGGCTGGTGTGACAAAAATGGGTCAAAGATGTTTCAACATATAGAAGTGCTATGAGGGCTACCCAAAGATATGTAGAGGATATTTTTTTTCACATAAAAATAAGCTATAAATAATAAATTGTTCAAAGCAAAGAACAGAGAACTTGGCTAAAATGATTGACTTGAACACTTTTGGTTTGGCCAAAAAGCCATCAATCATACTGTGTGCTTTGATTAGCAGGACAGTGATATTTAGCCATTCAGAATAATGAGTATTATAACAGAATAATAGATGTCGAGTTTTCAAACTAGAAGGGACCTCAAAAGTAATCTAGTCCAGTGGTTTTCAAACTTGACTTCAGCAGAAGACATTTTCCTTTAAAAATGACACTTTAGACAGAAGCCCAATTTTTAAAACAGATAAGAATAATAAATGGTTTGCTCTGGCTCTTTAAATCTTGATTCGTTGGGGGAAAGTGTTGTTTGTTGCCTACAGAATCCCTGAAACACCTCAGGTGGCACAGTTTGAAAACCACTGATCTAGTCCAACCCTTTCATTTTACAGATGAGCAAACTGAGGTCCAAAGAGGTTAAGTGGCTTGCCCAAGGTCACACAGCTAGTCGTGGAAGAGCCAGGACTAGATCTCAGGTCTCTTGATTTCCAGTCCAGTGCTCTTTCCATTACACCACACTGCCAGTAAGGTAGGTGCTGTGTTAGCATTATGTTCATAGCTACTAATAGTCTTCCCTATTTTCCAAGTGATTTATGCTGGTAATAGGCATTGAATGTTGAAGTATATTGTTCAGAAATGTATAGGATATGAAAATACAGGTTAGAATCACATAGACCTACTTTTAGAAGATAAATCAATATTTAGAATGTTTCCTTTCACTTGTAAAAATTATTTTAAAGTAATGCATTTAGGTAATGTCTAAATGATACTGGCTATTTTAGTCTAATACCAATGATCAATATGTGTGGAGACAGTATGTTTTAGTGCAGACACATACTTGACAGGAGGAACATTGGGATTTCTGGCTGCCACTCCCATGGGGGTCAGGCACTGCTGTCATTTCCAATTTTGACTTGGTTCCCGCTTTTAGAATAGTGCATCCTTCTTTAACTTGTAGTAGGCATGTATTCATTTCACATTCAACTCTGCAGACTCTCTCAGTTCCTTAGTTGCCTGTTCCTTCAGTCTCTAACTCCTTTATCTTTCTCAGTCTGGTGTGTGTAAATTGTCACTACAACTCCACCCTATGGGAACAAAATGGATGGTCATTGTGGATGCCCCAATTATCTCTAGCATCCATTCAATTTTTCCTCAGATGTTCCTTAGATGTTCCTCTCTGGTTTATCAGACCAAGACTGGTACTAGTGTTAGGAAAACAGGAAGGTGTCTTATGCCTCTCTAACTATTGTCTAACTTTTTTTTTTTTTTAAATAAAAAAGGCACATGGGAAACTGCAGCCATTGACAATTGGTAACATTCTTTCAAGGAGAATTCTCTAGGAAAATAGGTGTTACCACTGATATAGGGGAAAAGTGCTGGTTTGATGAGGAGAGCCAGCTGCTGAGTAAAAAATTGGTCTGGGAGCTGTGATTCCAGACAAAGTTGGATGTGATTTGTTTCTATCTTATCAAGTATATTGGGTTAGTCACTAAGCAATAGAGATAGATTCAGCAAGGAAATATTTCTTTAGCCCAACTTTTGTTTGTGAGCCTAGGAGCAGTGATTAGTTATCAGGTATCATTTATGGAAGGCATTCCTCCTGAAAGCCAAGTTCAAGGTTCTCTAGATTACATGACGAAGTGTAGTCAGAGTGTGCCTGTCCTACTGCAAGACCTCATGACCTCAAAGGACACACAAACTCTCTGGTCATGTTTCCTCAGCTCTAAAATATAGGAAGTGACTTAGATCTTTCTAGGCCCACCTAGCTCTGCCTGACTGCCGATTGAAGATATTGGTGACTGAAGGTAACATTGGGGTTCCACAGGTCACCCTGCTTATTGCATTAGCTCAGTTGGCTATTTGTACTCTAATAGAACTATGGGTGATGAATGAAACGTTCTGTATCTTTGTACTCCAGTTCTGTAGCTTCTAGCCACAGGTGGCTGTTAAGCACCTGCCATGTGGTTACTGCTATGGAAGAATTGATTTTTAAGCTTTATTTCATTAATTTACATATAAAACTGTGGCATGTGGCTACCGTTTTGGACAACACACCTCTCAGGTGTTCTCTGACATGAACATCAGATGCCAGGAAGAGTAGGTATAGCACATTCTTTTAGGTAGAAAGTTCTACATTGATGAATCTTCGCTGAATATAGTTTATCTTTTTTGTTTTGTTTTGCTTTGTTTTTTGAGACAGGTTTTTTCCAGGTAGCCCAGGGGGGTGTTGAACTTGAGATCCTCCTGCCTCAGCCTCCAGAGCATTGGGTTGACAAGTACAGGACACCATGCCCATCTTTTACTGTCTTAGGATAACTTGTTAGAAATCAAGTACTCTTTTTTTGTATGGCAGTGTTATCTACAGAAAGCTATGGGGTTTCCTCTTATTTGCAACTTAACCATTTTGTGAACTGCAACTGCAAAGATGTTAGCTAATTTGATAATGAGTGAAACATTTTCTCTGGTGTTGGTCTGGTTATCATTTCAGCCTTAGTGTGGGTTTCAGTGAATACCTGTAGGTCTTCTGGGTAGCTGAGTTTTGAAAGTTTCTGGCCAATGAAGGAATGTTCTGTTGATATTGCAGTCTGAACTATGCTGGTTTCTGAGTACTTTATGAGACAAAACTCTTTTTCTTCCCCCCTCAGAACCAAAGAAAATGGCTTTGACAGAGAGCCTTTGCACTCAGAACATCCAAGCAAGCGACCATGCACTATTAGCCCAGGCCAGCGGTACAGTCCAAATAACGGCTTATCCTACCAGCCAAATGGCCTGCCTCACCCCACCCCACCTCCACCTCAGCATTACCGTTTGGATGATATGGCCATTGCCCACCACTACAGGGACTCCTATCGACACCCCAGCCACAGGGACCTCAGGGACAGAAACAGACCTATGGGTAAGACTGAAGGATCTGTTCACTTCTTTTGGGATTGGCTACTTGAAGACTCACATCATTACTTCTCAAGTGAATTTGAGGCATGAATTCTGATAGGGGTGAACATTCTCTTCTTTCTTTGTGTTTGTCTCCTTTATGAGAAAACTTGGTTGGTATCAATATGTTGTCTCTCTCTTAATCACTTGTGTTCTTTAAGATAGCAGTTTAATATTATTTTGGAGGAGGGCATTGAACTTAATATTATAAAATCCTTAATTATGGTAACAAAAGTAAAATTTTAGCTTGAATTCTTTTTATCATGAGAAATTTCATATGTAGTCTGTCTGTGGCAAGTATTTTTAAAAATTACATCCTTTCTTTGTATTTTTTGTCTCAAAGTTCATTTTGACATTTTCAGTCTCTCCGATATTGCCAAAACATGACATGGCATGCTGTCTGTGGCTTAACTCAATAGATGTTCATTGAGAAACGCTTGGTCCTTTTCTTTACTTGAAAATACCAGTGCTTAAAGTTAGCCTTGTCAATTTAGCATCAAAGATCAGAATTCATAAGGAGCGAGTTTGGGCAAATATGTATACTATTTGCCTGTACCCATTATTTTATTGCATAAAATTATTGGAAGTAAAGCTTTTAGGACATAGTGCCTTCTGAGAAACAGTGTCTGCCATGAAAAATCAGAGGGAGGATGAATGAGGTAAGTTTAAGCACATGATTTATGGTTGAGGCAATGGTGTCTAGAAAGTTAATAATAAGTATACTGTTCCTGAGGTACCTTCAATTCTTAATTTTTGGTAAGTCTGAGAGCAGTGGGCTGGGGTTTAGCTAGTTGGTATAGATAGTGCTGCTCCACACTCTCTGAGGACTCGGATTCAATCCCCAGCACTGCAAAAGCGAGAGGACATGGCAATCTGCTCCTGATGCAATCCTGAAACAATCAGCCATTGAAAACCCTATGAGGGTCGTTATGAGTAGGACGCAACTGGAAGGCACCTAACGACAACAACTGAGAGCAACAACCAACCCACTCTTTTCCCATCTCCTGTGTCTACACCATGCATCAGCAGGACTTCCTTTATGTTATAACCAGTTGTTGGCAAACTTTCCTGACTTGGGCCATTTCATGGGCGGGATACAAGAAAGAACAAGGGATGAAGTCCAAGTAGCAAACCAAAAAATAGAGCTGAGGGTGCAGAACTCTGGGAAATGCAGCTAGCCAGCTATCCACTGCTTGAATAATAGTGATAGTTGTTTTGCTTTGTTTTTTTCTTTATAGGCACACAGCCTGATAAACAGAAGTTACTGTGAGATTTCCAGCTATGTTCCTAGCAAACGAAAGCTGCCATGTGTAGGGCCATTTTGCCTTTTTATACACAGCCCTCCAAGTGTTTAGAAAGCAACATGGGAGAGTGAGGCTGAGGGGAGAGATGATTGAAGCTTTGGTTGTGAGATAGTAAATTAGTAGTTCCAGTTCCCCACAACAGTAATTTCTACATTTATATAGTGTGTCAGAGAAATGGCTAAGCATATAATTTGTGCTTTCTTAATAGCCAATCTGTCTATGTTCTCACAGGTACCATTTCTGAAGAGCTTTCAAAAGTGTTTATGTTATTTCTCAATCTGGACTGATATTTTGACCTCAAAATCAAATGTGACAACAACCCCCTCCTATGCAAAGCCTTACCATTTATTTATGACTTAAGGCCTGAAAACTGACTGCTCATTTTTAAATAGCACTAGAGTCCTCAGGTCACTGTGAGACCAATTCAAGAAATCCTCTTCGTAGGCATTAGGAAATGGCCTATTTCTTAGGCAGCAAATGCTATTTGGTGAAATATTAGTTACTATGCACTATAAAGTAATCAGCAAGGAAGTAATTATGCTTATGTGCAATGATTATGTTTTCATCTAGTAATGTAAAATATCCCTTTATGAATTATATCTATATCCATTGCTTTTATGTGGTTTTCTTCGGACCATGTTCCTTACCTTTTAATTATATTAGCTTATAAAACTAATAGTGCTAATCTCTATAAATATGTGCAGCTACTTAACCATACCGAAAGTCTGGCAGAGTTTAGTGTGTGTTAATGTAAAATAAAATCTTGATGTCTGAGTAACAAATTACGGTGTTACATCAGGCTTCCATTTTGAGAATATAAAAATTGTCATAAAGGTATACTTAGCTCAGTATGATTTATAAATACCTATTACATGTAGGGACATATATTCACCATAACTCTTTAATAAAATAACTTTGTAAGCAGCATTAGTTTATAAGTAAGCTTAGAGTTTTAGCCTAGCTAGCTAAAATCTTCTAAAACATAAGAACTAGTTAAGACTCAACATTAGTGCCAATGGAAAATGTGTTCTTTAATGCTTATGAGATATTTTCCTCTAGCATATGCCTCTGGTATTATGAATATAAATTAAAAATTGTTTATTGAATGTTGAAGTATGTGAAATAGAGAAATTAACAAATGTAAAATGTTCATTTGTCTTATTTTTTCCTTTTAAAGATTTGATTCCAGCCGGGCGCAGTGGCACACGCCTGTAATCCCAGCAGCTCAGGAGGCAGAGGCAGGAGGATCGCAAGTTCGAGACCAGAGGCAGTCTGCATAACTTAGCGAGATCCTGTTTCAAAAAGTAAAAAAATGGGCTGAGGATGCAGCTCAGTGGCCCAGCACTTGCAGAGCATGCAAGCGCAAGGCCCTGGGTTCAAACCCCAGTACTGCAAAAAAGAAAAAAAAAAAAAAAAAGATTTGATTCTATCTAACCTTGACCTTCAGAGTTCAAAAGCAGCAAATGAATCCTATATTTCTTCACCAAATACCTGGGCTCAAACATGTTTTTAATGTTGCTATATTTTTAAAAATTAGATGAAGCTTAGTAGTATTCCATAAATGCTGTCCTCCCATGAACCACAGATATACTATTGCTCATTAATTATTTCAGGTGTTTGAGCACATATCATTATTTAGTCTGAAGAATATATACATATATATTTTTTGCAGTAGTTGAGGGTTGAACCCAAGGCCTCATACATGCTTTGCAAGCACTCTACCACTGAGCCACCCCCCCCCACACACACACTTTTTCACTTTTTATTTGAGACAGGGTCTTGCTAAGTTACTTGGATGACCTCTGGCCTCAAACTTGCAATCCTCCTGCCTCTGCCTCCCAAGTCCCTGAGATTACAAAAGTGTACCACTGCTCCTCACTGAATTTTTGAAACTTTTGAGACCTCTGTAGTTCTTGGTCCTTAAAGGTGAATATTTAGATGCCTCCATCAGGGAAGTCCCTATCGTATTTATATTCTTATTACTACCCGGTTTCCTATGGGTGACTAATTTTAATGTTAGTACTTTTCCCCCAAAACACAGGCAACAAATAAGTCAATAAAAATTACATATTTTAAAACATTTCAACTTGAAATAATCACAACAGAACAATAGCTAAATATTACTTTCCCCCAGTATATCTTCTATTATGCAAATTAGTAAAACATTTGCAATTTAATTTTTTTCCCAATAGGTGGCATTGACAATTTTAACTTTTAAAATGTGTCTCAGAGTATGTTTGAGTTGTACAGGATTGATGCAAAGTATATTATATTTAGAATTATTTTTAGTCTTAGAAAGAGCTGTCATCAATTTGTCTACTTCCATCAGTTATAAATAAAATTATTTTGTGGTTGGCTAAAAAAAATCATGTGACTTTTCCCCTCTAACTTAGCAAAAGGAGAGGCTTTCCAATTACCTGGATTTCACAAAAAGTGGAGTGCAATATCATATAACTCTAAGTGTCATTTAATTCTGACGTAAGGCCTTCAGAGAAGGAGCTCCATGTCTAGGAGCCCAAAACATGGCAGACTTAATTTGCCATTCAGAGGAATCTTATGGAAAATGGCAACCAAAAGAATAGTTTGGTTCATTTAAACTGAAAAGTAAGTTAGGCATGTTGCCACACACCTATGATCCGAGCATTTGGGAGGGAGAAACAAAAGGCTGATGAGTTTGAGGCTTCCCTGGAATATACAGAGAGCCCCAAAACTAAACTAAACCTAAAAGTCATAGCCCAGTGCCTTTCACTAACAGTAGAAATGTAAAGGACTTCATCCTACCCACCTCTGTAACCAAGGGGCTGAACCGGGGCCTCGCACATACTTTGGAAGCATTTTACTACTGAACTGCGCCTCCAGCCCCCAACCCCCTTTTTAAATTTTTTATCATGAGGTAAGGTCTTGCTGAGTTATGCATGCTGGCTCTGGCCTTGAACTTGCCATCCTCTTGCCTCTGCCTTCTTGGTCACTGGGATTACAGGTGTGCACCACCACACCCAGACAATATAAAGGGCTTCATCATAGTGCATCTGTCAGAGGAATAACACATTTCCAGGCATCTCCATCTAGAGCTTTTTATCCTATTTATTTATTTATTTATTTATTTATTTATTTATTGGAGTAGTGGGGGTTGAACCCAGGGCCTCGCGCTTGCGTAC
The DNA here is from genome assembly GCA_007922755.1 of Pedetes capensis. Taxonomy (NCBI): domain Eukaryota; kingdom Metazoa; phylum Chordata; class Mammalia; order Rodentia; family Pedetidae; genus Pedetes; species Pedetes capensis. The sequence continues at coordinate 70,568 of VMDO01007171.1, read as the reverse complement.
TTTGCAAGTGCTGGACCACTGAGCTGCACCCCCAGCCCATTTTTTTACTTCTTGAGACAGGGTCTTGCTAAGTTATGCAGACTGCCTCTGGTCTCAAACTTGCGATCCTCCTGCCTCTGCCTCCCGAGCTGCTGGGTTAACAAGCGTGTGCCACTACGTCTGGCTATTTTATTTTATTTTATTTATTTATTTTATTTTATTATTATTATTATTTTTTTCAGTACTCGGGGGTTGAACCCAGGGCCTTGTGCTTGCATGCTCTGCAAGTGCTGGGCCACTGAGCTGCATCCTCAGCCCATTTTTTTACTTTTTGAAACAGGGTCTCGCTAAGTTATGCAGACTGCCTCTGGTCTCAAACTTGCGATCCTCCCGCCTCCGCCTCCCAAACTGCTGGGATTACAGGCGTGCACCACCGAGTCCGGCATTTTATTTTATTTTTTAGGGAGTACCTCACTGTTTATCCCAGGCTGGCTTGGAACTCACTATGTAGCCTAGGCTGACCTCGAACTCATGTCAGTCTTTCTGCCTTAGCCTTCCAAGTGCTGAGATTACAAGCATGTGCCACCACACCCGGCATTAGTCTTTTAGTGAAACACATACCTTTTAATTCTGCTCGCATCCACTAATATTGGTGCTCAGTTGGTCAATATTTACATGTTACTTTTTCATAGTAGTATTACAGTGATGTAAAGAACATTACTACTCATGGATTTCAAGTTAGAATTTGGCTTGAATATATGGTATTTGTTAAATTATATCTGGTTGTTGATTTATTTCATAAAGAACATCTCATTTTTTTGTTTTTATTTTTTTCTTTTCCTTAGTACTATGGGTTGAACCCAAAGCCTTGAGCATGCTAGGCAAATACCCTACCACTGAATAGTACCCTGGGCCCCTTTTTTATTTTTTATTTTGAGACAGGGTTTCACCCACTTGCATAGGCTACCTCTGGCCTCAAGCTTATGATCCTACTGCCTTAGCTTCTGGAGTTGCTAGAATTTCAGGCGTAACTACCATACTCCATTTTTATATTTTATATTTTGGTAAATTGAATGAGGTACATGTAGATCTTATATTATTCAAGTGTTCTCTTTGAGTCTTAATTTTACCAGCAAGGTATGTATATTAGGATTGTATTCATTTGTAATGCTGAAATGTGAATTTTTTTTTACTATACCTGTTTTAAAAAATCGTATCCTTGCCCATGTAAAATGACTTATGCTGTGCTTGTTTTTAATGCACAATAGCCACATCTTGAAACCTACTATCTACTTGTGGTTTCTTTTATTTACTTACTTATTTCATGCTGGTGATTGAACCCAGGACCTCGTGCATGCTAAATAAGCCCTCTACCACCAAGCTACATTTGTTACTGTAAATATAAGAAACCCTGGTCCCAGTTTCTTGTGTTTATTAAGAATTAAGAATATATTTTTACTTAAGAGATTCTTATTTGGATAAGTAGCTCTGGTCTTTAGTGTATCTTAACTCTGTTTCTTCATGTGTGAAATAAGGAGTTTTGTCCAAATGACCTCTTAAATTCCTTCTATAAAGAAGCCACTAGATAATTCTCATTTGAAGTAGGTTGCATGTCTCCAATCAAAATCAAATATAGTTTTACCTTTGAGTTTGCTCACATAGTTCTTGTTATATGTCTGTATATGGATTGTGTGCTGAATGCTTTAGGGCAATTAACTTTCTTTATGTTTGTAGGGTTGCATGGCACACGTCAAGAAGAAATGATTGATCACAGACTTACAGACAGAGAATGGGCAGAAGAATGGAAGCATCTTGATCATGTAAGCCATCAGTAATCATTTAGGTTTGGAAATGTTTTGAAAATAATGGAAATGAGGTTATGTGAGAAAATAAAGTTTGGAGATGTTTTGAAGGTATTGTGTTTCTTGCTTTCCTTGATAAAAACAATGAGTGTTAATGTTTGAATTAGAATATAGCGTTTGATTTCTAAATTGGTATGAAAGCCACTTAAGATAAGAAATACCTAGATCTTGAAAAAAGGCCAGAAGGTTACTTTTTCATTGTGAAAGGATCATTTCATTTATAGACTAATGGGCTTAAGATTTGGAAAGATAAATTTACTGGCTGAATGCCTTTGGGTGAAATCTGTGTGCCATGACTCACATTCACACCCAATGAATTCATAGGCTTTTGGGTCTGGATTTCAAATCCATCCTATGAAAGTACTAAATTGAAGTCTTCAGGAATAAAATTGCATCTTTCATTATCGTGAAATTGTTTGATTACCCACTAGATTGTTTAATTTGGGGTGATTTATATGTTCTTCCCTTCCCCCTTGTTCTTCAATAGCTGTTAAACTGCATCATGGACATGGTAGAAAAAACAAGGCGATCACTCACAGTACTGAGGCGATGTCAGGAAGCGGACCGAGAGGAATTGAATTACTGGATCCGGCGGTACAGTGATGCCGAGGACTTAAAAAAAGGTGGCAGCAGTAGCAGCAGCCACTCTAGGCAGCAGAGTCCAGTCAACCCAGACCCAGTTGCATTAGGTACCTTTTCTTCAGATGAGCATGTTGAGCATGTATTTCTTATGCTGTTCATATTGGCTTTATATTTAACATGTGTTTTCAAAAATAAAGGATACCAAGGGAATTTAAGGGCAATAAACACTTTACGTATCCTCAGATATGTCTTGTTTATCTGATAGGAATGTGGCAGATTGGAATATAAAGAGAAGGTCACAAGCTCAGAATCCCTTTCCAGGTGGATGTACTGAACTTATGGCAGAGTTTCAAAGCTGAATCAGAATTTTATGTGCATCATTAAAATGTGTGTTCCTTCATAACATAGCTATTTCAGACCTGCAAACACACAAGCTCACAGAATGGGCTTAGGGTTTCGGCAGTTACAGCAAGGTCTCTAGGGGATTCTTCCACTGTGCACCAGTATTTGACAGCACTGCACACAAGGATGTAATCTTTAAGTCAAGACATAGTCTCTAAGACAATCTTGTTTTATAGTTATATCTTATATTTAAAACAAAAAACAAAGCCCCTCCTGGATGAGAAACCTAAAAGCTACTCAGTTTGCTTGTGGCACTTTGAAAACTAACAATAAAAATGTCACCTTTTCTTGTGATAGCATCTTAACTTAGATTGATAAATCATGATTTTATTCTAGTTATGTAACAAAACTATTATTGTGCCTTAGAAATTGAGTGTTAGTGTGTAACTATATTTAGTATTGATATTTAGAGATTGTTGAGGTTATAAATAGGATGTAATCACAAAGATATTGAAAAGAATCTTTAACTGAAAAAAATTTTTTGAGTGGCTTGTGAATTTCTACCTAAATGAATAATAAGGCTTCATTGTTTACATTGCTGGAGGTGAAATGTGTGTACTTTCTAACTAAAATTAGTGGAGATGGACCTGTGTGGATCTTCACTGTTTCATCATCTGTGTTTAGACCATACCTTTTAGCTAACTCAAGTCAGAATGCAGACCTTGCCACAAAATAAAACTAATTGCACATGTGCAGATTGAGCATGTGACTTTGGCATCATTGATACCATGGCTGCTTATCAGGATTAGAAACTTGAAATACCAGCCATTTGCTGTGGCACACACCTGTGACCCCAGTGACTTGGGAAGCTGAGGGAGGAGCATCACGATTTCAAGGCCAGAGGCAGCCGGCTCAACTTAGCAAGACCCTGTCTCAAAAAAATAGATGTATGAGAAAAGAGATGAGGGGGCAGCTCAGTGGTAGAATGCTTGCCTAGCATGTGCAAGGCTCTAGGTTCAAACCCTAAGACTGCAAAAACAAAACAAGACATGACACTTGAAATATCGTATCTAGTTATTGATCACATTGTCTTTTATTAATTATTCCTATTCAGTGTAGTTTCCTTTGCACTTTTATTTGTGGATTTCTGCTAATCCTTGAATGCTGAATGCCTATTACTATAGTAAGTATTAAATAAAGGAAGATTCCTAGCCACTTAATTTACCCAACAGGCATTAGTCTAAGGAATATTTTAAAGACAAAAGTATATTTGTCAGGCTGTATTAAGGCAAGCAGTGAAAACAGAATTAAGTTTGATTTGAACCAATATTGGTCTAAACAAAGTTATGTGGAACAGAGTATAATAAACATCTTGTTTTTATTTCTTTATTGTGAACAAAAATTGGTTAATCATGGCAGATTTGCCTAGGACAAAGAAAGAGGGGTAACCATCCATTGTAGGCAAAAATTGAGATCCTTAAAGTAAATAAAACTTTGGGAGTAAAAATGTAGAGTTTGTCCTGCTCTATGGCACATATTGATTAAATCAGTGCTTACTTACTGCTTACCAAGTGCTAGGCTTTGTTGTAGGCATTATAATGAAGAAAAGAAATTCTTCATTCCTTCCTTTGAAGACCTTTGGATCTAATAAAAGAGAAAAGGTAGGGGAATAGCTACTGTTATGGGCAAAGGACAGCACTTCAGTCCTCCAGATAGATGGTATTGCTGTTATGTGCTGTACACTGCAAAAGAAGTTTCAGAAATTGCTTGGGCTTGATACCTAAGTGCGTTGTTATTAACACAGAGAATATAGACTGCTTTGTACATAGTCACCATCACTGCATATGGATTCTGATGATTCTTTTGTATATCATGTCTCTATGAAGATAGGTTCAGTTTCTATGTTACGTAACCAGAATAAACGTCGGTTTTAAAAACTTCCTTAAGTACACAAATTCTACAATGTTTAGTGATATTTGGTAAATTCGTATTTTTGGTAAAGGTGAGCTATTTTGGCTTCCAGTGTTGTAGGTTGTATTCTCCAAAGGCTACAACTATTACATTTCTTTGTTTAGATTACTCAGTCATGTTCTTTATGGACACAAACCATAGATGGCCTATTAGAAACTGTCACAACTGTCAAGAGCTACATAACTCACATATTTTAGCATCCAACAGTATTTTTCCTAGTGGGTTCTTGTTAGTTGGTTCTTGAAACCTTTTGAGTACTGTTTTCTGGAGCTAGGCTATGGCTGTAGATAAGAGAGCAGGTAGTTTGTAATCATGGATGACAATCACTTACATTAAGTACTTTCTAAATCTCTCCTCCAGGCTTTGGAATTGAATGTATTGATGTGTGTAATGAAAGGATTAGAGATTATTGGCTAATAAATCTACTTTTGTTTGCTAGAAAGTGTTTAATGGGGTATGTGCATAGATAAAGCTATATTTCTATATACATGTAGATATCCTTATCCTATGGTTACGTTGTATGTTTCTTTTAGACAAATTCCATCTTATTTTTTAAACTGTCTGGTCTCAGATGAGACCTTCAGAATATCTTGCAGAAGATAACTTGTTGCTTTTGGCAAGTCACAATCTCTCTGCCTCAGTTTCCTCATCTGTAAAATGAAAATGGTAATAATACATATTTTATGGGCCTTGAGGAAGAGGCTTAGAGCACATGTGCCTGACACATCAGAGAAGTGATATAAGTACTACTTCTGTTTTTCTATCTCAAAAAGAATTTGAAAGAATAGTGGTAAGTGAAATTAGTGAAGTTTTTGCTTGGCATCCAAGATTGTGAAGTTACAGTAGATTCTAAGGTATATTTTCATCTAGAAAATATTTCCAAGCAGTAATTTTCCTGCGCCTCCTTTACCTAATGGGCAGAATAAGTAGAAAGGACTTCTGTCTTAAATATATTACATCTTTCATATCTAATTCGTAGTACATGGCTGTAGAAAAATATTTTTCCCCCAACCAAAGAAATGTTATTCAACTTCTATACTACCAGGATATAAAACCCAGAAACAAGTTATTCAGAATATCCCTGCATGTGAAATTTGGAGTTTCACATGCTTGTATTCTTTTAAATCATCTATGACCAGTCAGCCAACTTCATAATACAAAATGTCTAATGTATTTTAAAAGTCTATTTTATTTAATAATATTAAGTTTAAGAAGACTCTTTAGTAAAATATGTCCATTTTTAAAAAATAAGGGCAAGGTGCCTTCTGGAACATTAAGTACATTAGGAACATTGTTCAAGATGGGAATTCTAAAGCAGGATTTAGCTTCTAATTTGGGTGTGGACTTTCTAAAACATAGGGCTGAGATTTCTGAATTTATTTGTCTTTAAAACAAAATAAGTGGCATTTGTAAAGGTGAAATCATTTAACCTTTCCTTTCTTTTGATGGCTTTTATAATAGATATTATCATGATCACAGCCTCATTCTGCCCACTGCAGGATGAAGGCCATACCTAGGTGCTACCAAGCTTTGAGCATTGCTTTCCTGGGTCATGTGAAGTCACATTGGTTCTCCAAAGGCCCTCACCTCATCCCTTCATGTATATGGATGGTGACCCTTGCTGTATCTAGTATCCAGTGGTCTCTATCTGTCATAAGTGTAGCACATCTTCCATCTCTTTCATATATCATCGATTGCTCTTTCTGTTCTGTCACATTCCATGTAACATTTCCCTTTACTATGACTTGATTCTCTCTCTTCACAGAGGTGTATTATCCTAAGGAGGTTGCCCTCCTCCTCTTCCCTTGCTCACCTCATGCAATTTGCATCTCAAAGTAAGCTAAATTTAATTTAGAAGGAACTTTGCTAAAATGTTCCCATCTTTCAGTAATTACATTGTGTACATGTCTCACATTTTAAACTAAATCCTATGTAGGCTTTCCTGTCTTTGGTTCTACCACTACATTTTAGAACAACTATTCATTTTTAGAGCAACAGGTATTTTATACGTGATTAAGAGTGGCACCTAACAACAACAACAGCAACAAAGAGTTATTAGTTACATATTAGCTTCAGTAGAAATCTGAGCCTTCCCATTTTAAAGTGTTTTGCATAAATTTGTCTAGATTAAGCAGTATTATGAAATAATAAAATCCTAGCCAAGTTATTTCTTATCATCATATTGATCAATTTGAGATTTTTTTTTTAGCTCAGTTTTACCTATATAGATTCTGGTGTTGCTGCTGCTTAGTCAGAAGATATATTAAATGTATTAATAATTTGTTTTTCATAGCCATTAAAGTAATTGCTTTAATATTCATCAGGTAATCAAACAGATTCTGAGGTATATACTCACTACCAATCACTCTGTGCTTTTTGTTGTTAGACTTATGTTTAGTAAGGACACAGTAACTTAAGAACTGGAGAGGATATTATAAAATGTATACATATGGTTATTTACCTTTAGATTTGGCTATTTTGAAAAAAGAAAATTTAAGGGAGATTAGGATTAAGAAAACTGTTTTCTATAATTGGCTTTGGGCTAGGGTCTAGTTCTGTTGGTAGAGTGCCACTTTGCACTGTCTGAGGCCCTGGATTCCATCCCCAGCACCACAAAAATGGGAGAAGGACATGGCAGCCCACTCCGGAAACAGTCCAGAAGCAATCAGCCATTGAAAATGCTGTGAGGGTCCCTATGAGTAGGACATGACTTGACCGCACATAACAACAACAACAATTATCTTTGGTATTTCCGTTGGGATTCTAGGTTAAGTGGGACTTGGGTCTGTGTGGATATGGCAGTGTGTCACTGATAAAGAACTATAGCCAGGGTAAAGGGCTGTGCAGCTTTCCAGTGTGGTGTATGAACCCTCAAGATCCCTACTGTACAGCACATGGAAAATGGGAAGTTAACTGGGTCATAAGCATTAATATTTGAGCAAAGATAAGGCCTATGCACAATCATGAGATTTAAGTAAAATTTATAAAAATGTTATCTAAGAAATGTAGACTTTGCTCTCAAGAACAAAGATAGTGAATTGTTAACTGTAGAAATCATTTCCATCCCTACGTGATATTTATTCTGGGAGTTAAAAAAATTACATGCCAATACGTTGCTTAATCCAAACTTCTCCAATGGCTTTGCTTTCTTTAATGTTCTCTGCTATTTGGTTAAGTGCTGGGAATAAAAAGAAAGTTTACAGTGCTTTCTCTATCCTAGCTGTTTGTATGAAAATAAGCAATATCCATTCTTACTAGACAGCTTCCTAAGTTATAATAATGATATTAAAAATGAAGATAATAAAGAGTAACATCTACTGTGCCATACCAAGTGTGTAATAAGAAGTACTTCCATTAAGCTGCAGAGCAGTGCTCTCCCACACTCTAGTAGGATTGTCCTCACTTTACAGATGAGGCTACTGAGATGGAGAAACTGACTTGCTTGATGTTACATAGAGAGTAGTTGGCAAAGCTAAGGTTCAGCTCCACTGAGTTCAACTAACTCCACTGGGTGCTCCTGGGACAAGTAATTAGCATCTTTCATGCATGAACTTTGCATAACTTAGCGTCACCTTTCCTATCTGCATAATAGTGTTAGGCTATTTATCAAAAGATAGCTTTTTAAATAAAACAATTGATCTTTTCGTAACCTGCTAAATGAAAAAAATTCTTGCTACCTGGGAGAAGGCAATTTTTTTTTCTGTCTTTAGACTTTACAGATCTATTCTTATCTAGTAATTGTATTTAAGTAAAAGTCTTTTTTCCTCGAAAATTGTTTTTTAAAATTGTGAGTAAATCTCTGTTTCACTGTATCACATGGCTAAATATGAACTGGATTGTACTTTGTTTCTTATGGAAATAGTTATAGTGGTATGGACAGTATTCTTGAAAAATCTAATTAGCCTTATCATATTTCCTTTAAGTCATATATGTACCAATTTTATATAGTTTTCTTGAAGAATGAAAATTATGGTCCTTCTGTTAAAATATTTGTTTTTTTTCATTTACTTTATAAAAATGAATGTGTGTATGAGAGTGCATGGATATTTCCAGTTCATATGATTATTAGGTAGTCATGAAATTATAATGTAAAATTTTAAAAAGAAACCTTTTATATCTGGAATAATTTTAGACTTAAACATTACAAAGATAGTACAGAGAGTTTCTAAATATCCTTCACCAAATTAGAGTGAAAATTTTCAGCATAGTTGGCAAAATCTAGTATTCTGGCCAACTGATAATCTATGTACCCTACAAAGATTCAAAGCATTTATGTATATTTAAAGTATTCAAATGTAATGATGTACACTTGGCTAAACTGATTGTGCTTCTTTCTTTTTGATATTCTGTAGCTGCATAAAATACAGGAAACTGGACTGGATTTCTTTTGATCTTCAACTTACTAGATAAAGTTATTTAAAAAATAAGTCTGCTACTTGGTATTTCTTGGACATGTATAGAAAATTTCCATACCATTGAAAATTTTATCATATGTTTAATAATTATATTTTATAAAATTTCAATTGATTATTCCAAAAACCTTTTGAATACATAGGCTTCCATTGAGATCTTAGTGTGGAAGACATGCAGTGCATATTTTAGCTATGGAAGACCATGCCCGCCTTATTTTCAAGCATATATAAAAAGTATAAAATGTTTATGTCATCTCCATAAACATGTTATTGTGAAGGTTAGCATTCCTATATCAACTTTATTATTCGTTTTCTTAAACTTTTAAAGTCTGAAAGCATAATAAGCACAGTATTTGAAGTGCAATTTAATTTCCTTTTCTGGAAAGCACATACCAAATTCTGTTTGGTCAACTGAATGTCTGTGAATCCTCTAATAAGGCTTTCTTGCTTCCACCCATGCCAATTCCGTATGATCTAATTCATGTAAAAACTTTTAATGCTCAGTGAGATTTTTAAGAAGTGTAAGAACTGGCTAGCTATTGAGTAGGGCTCACTATTTATTGAAAGGTGGTAGAATCAGAGCTCTGTGTAAATTATATTGCGCTAATATTTGACTTTTTTAACTACCAATTTGACTCTTGAAAAGTACCAAGTATAATTTACTTTCTTTAGCAACACAAAACATACCTGTAGAAATTCCCACAGTGAGAGAGTGCTGCCAAACATATTATATAATGAAATACAGTTGCTTTGGCTTTGAGCATACAAGGTATTTGGACCAATGACCTCCTCTTTTCCTTGGGCTCTGATGACTGGTCTTGCTATTTTTGTGTGTTTTCTTGAAGTGAAATGTTCAGCCTTTTAAAATCACATTTTTGTAGTGAAGCCAAGAGAAGGGGCATTGCTTGCTTCAGTCTGTATAAGGACATGATAATGCTGATGGTGCTCTCCCTTTCTCTCCACCCACTTCACATCCTTTTCGTAGATGCACATCGGGAATTCCTTCACAGGCCTGCATCTGGATACGTGCCAGAGGAGATCTGGAAGAAAGCTGGTAAGAATTGTTGAAAAACACGAGTTTAGTCTTCTGGCAGCTGTGTGCAGTTGTTAATGCAGTGATGTGAAGAATGACAAGAAAGGACTTTACTGCTAACAACAACAACATCACAACAAAACAAAACAAAAAACCGCAAAACAAAACAAAAATAACCCTCATTAATATTCTTAAACCAGGCCTGATTAAACATGAAATAGTTTTTATTTTAGTAGCATCTGCTAGTGCATTATAATTGAAAGGCTGGCAATATTTCCTTTTTTATTTTTAAATGGGTATGGTGGTTTCAGGCTGAAATTTGGCATAGGAAGTCTAGCTTGCATGCAGTTTTCTTTGATTCAAAAAAGTCCAGTGTTTGAGGAATTGAATAGTGTACTTCAGCATTTTCCTCTGCATCCTTAAGAAATATCATACCAAATCCTTTTTAAGGAATTTGTTAAGGGTTTTCTTGGGTTACAATCAAATTTTAAAATTGATCTTCTTTGCCTGTAATTTTCAGAATCAGAGCTAAATTACTTTTTTAAGGTGAACAGCAAAAGTTGCTAGAATTCTACCTTTGTTGTTGTTATTTTGAGATAGAGTCTTGCTATGCAGCCCAGGCTAGCCTAGAACTCACTATGTAGCCCTAGCTGGCCTTGAACTCAGGATCTTCCTGCCTCAACCTTCTGAGTACTGGGAATACAGTCATGTACCATCATGCATGCATGGCTAGACTTCTCCTTTTACTTTCCATATATGATATGTGATTTAAAAATACAATGAATGTTTAAATAAAAAATTATTACAATAAAGGACACATTGCCATTAATTCCCCTCAAAATATTCCCCCTAGCTTTAAAAACACTTATTCCTTGTACTTCCCACTTTCTGAAGCAGTTCTGTAATAAATTTTTACTGTATGTTTTAAAATTTAAACATTCACCATATCTTTTGATCACCCCTTGAACATTGTTTTCTTTCCATTAAGAGATATTGATCTATGTTTTGATTTGAAGCTCCTGATGACCCACTGACTTGCAATTGGGCTTAAAGATCAGATCTGGCAGAATCCTGGTGGAGGACCAGCTGAGCAAAAGCCTGTATAAAACCTGACTCAGGAGATAAAATATAAGCCTGTTTCAAGAGTTAAAGATTTGACATGAAAAACATACTGTGGATATGGCTTTGAGCTGCTGTAATTCTGTTAAAATAGTTTGTCTATGTGAGTTGCAAACCTGGGAAATGCTATTTCTGCACACAATCAAATGGGCATAGTGTTGGTAGCACTGATGAAAGAACCATGAGAAAGGATTTTTGTGTTTTCTTTTTTTTATGAAAAAAGGTTTCTTTGGGTTTTGATTTAACTCAACTGTGTTTGTAATTCTGTGCAACTTGCTGAATCACTGGTCATTTTTATCTTACCCCCATGTATTTTATAGATTTTCTAGGAAATAACCATTTTTATAAGAATGGTAATAAGTTTCAAAATCTGATAGTATTCTAAGTTCAGTAGCTTAGATGAAGACTCAAGCTGGGCATGGTGGTGCACACTTGTAATCTTAATACTTGGGGAAACTGAGGCAGGATTGCCTAGATTTCTACACAGTAAGACTTAGTCTTAAAAAAAAAAAGACGACCCACAATCCCCTCTTATATGGGTAGTATACAAATTGGATAGGTTGATTTAGCTTAATTGGTTTTCTTTTTTTTTCAGAGCTAAGGATTGAACCTACCCACTCAAAGATGCTAGGCAGTTGCTCTACCACTAAGCTATATCCCTAGCCCCTATCTTAATTGTTAATTGCTCACCTATATAGTGCAGTATACCCAGTTTTTGGAAATAGTCTTGTGATTCTTCAAATCATTCAAATATGCTGGGTGCCACCTACCTGAAAAAGAGTTGCTACCTCTTCCATCTGACCATGTTTTCTTCCCCATTTTTTACCTATCAGTGTATTTTATTCCAGTAAGAGGTACAAAAAATTTTCATTTTGGAGAGCAGATAGATGACATTTTATGTTGAAGGGAAAGTCTTTCTCTGTTTCCCTTAGTTACATGTATTTAAGTTAAATTCTTGATAACTCTTAAAGAAAAATTGACAGTAAGGCCTTGTGTAATCCAAATTCCTTTTGTGCTATTATCTGTTCAAGTCTTTGTTGGACTGCTATTAAGTGAAAGCAGATTTTTCTGAATATACTACCTTTCTTGGAAAGTCAACTTGAATAGCTAAGCACAAAGGAAGTCCTACCATAAGGGGTAAGCAATTGGAAGCAGATTGAAACTGTACTGTGTATTTTCTACTTAATCAGTTTATGTTTTTTTTCCTACTTGACATATAGTAATCTACTGACTCCACCATTATTTTTCCTTACTGTCTGTTTTATGGTAGTTTATCCTGATGTAGTTTAGGTCTGAAAGATTTACAGGGTAGAGAAAGAACAATTGTTGTTTCTCTTTTTTCCATATACTCTCTAAGACAGGTTAAACTTTATCAGGAAAATGTATGGATTATTTTTTAGTTATATCTATCATCTATATTAGTTCTTTATTCTAAAATATCATTTGGTAGTGGTGCAGATTAAATTCATTTTTTTTTCACTGTGGTATCTCTAATCTGCTTCATAAGAACAGTTTGGATATAGTTTTCTATGGATGGATGTTAAATCCGTAAACTGTGGATGACAACTTTACCTGGAGATCTCCAGTAAGCACTTACAATATTTACTAGATAGGCTTAGTTAAGAAGCATTTCTGCTGTTCCCAGTATTAAGGCATCCAGTATGATGAAAACACCAAGGGCTGAATGTGACATCTCTACTTGGTTTGTTAACAGTTTAAAAGCTTTTCCCCCTAGGATTCTAAAATTGGCTGTAAGAAAAAGTTTTTTGTTTTGTTTTGTTTTGTTTTTTAGAAAGAAACCTATAATGTATGTCTTTGCAACGATAGTGCTGTACGTTATTCTTGTGGTAAAAGAGAAATAAGTTTAAAGCATTTGAAAAAGAGTCACAACTCTAAAACTTTGTTGTAATATAACTAATGCATCATTTTTCACAGGAAATTATAATTATAAAAAGCATATACTGTGCTTGGAATTATGTAGTTTTTGCACCATTTTATTTTGAAATGATTTCAAACTTGCATAAAATTTGTAAAAAAAAAAAAAAAAGTAAAAAATTCCCTTATAGCTTTCACCCATATTCCTCATTTTACTATATTTGTTTTAGGATCCTCCCTCTCCCTCTGAGCCTCCGGTCTCTCCTTTTTCTCTCTCCTCTCTCCTGTCTGGTCAGAGATACATTACACACACACACACTCACTCACTCACATACTTCCCCCCAACTATTTGAGAGTAATTTGCAGATGTGATATATTTTTACCCTAAGCATTTTAATGTGTATTTCCTTTTAACAAAGATATTATTATACAACCATTGTACAGTTACGAGATCAGGACACGAACATTGGTACACTGCTATTTCATCTACAGATCCTATGCAAATTTTGCACATTGCTCCAGTAATACAGTTTAATAACATTTAAATGCACATTGTAAAAGATTAGAAATCTTGACAAATGTTGAACACATCAGTTTTTCTCTGAAAGTAGTATCTTTAAAAGCCACAGCAAGGATCTTCATAAAACCAGTAAAAAATTAATCTTACATAAAGATGGTTTTAGAATGCAACTGAATGTTTTCTTCAGTATATTTCTTTTCAAATGATCAGAAATGTTTGCAGTTGGTAATAAATATTCAAGCACCTTGCAAATGTCCTACCAATTCTCTTTGCTGATCTGTATATGCCTGTGGGATTAGAATAGGAATGCATAATTTAAATATAAATTGCCTGATTTGCATATACAATTAGTCAAGCTACAGCTTTGATCGTAAGCAAAAATTATTGTCCTGTATTACCACTTAAATAGAATTTTAATTCACCTTGAATATTCAAACTAAATTAGACCCTGGCTGTACAGTTAGAAGGGCAGTACTTCCCTGGTGCCCCTAGTCATTTATGATAGGGTAATAAAGGCATCTTTAGCCTCCCAGTGAAGAAGGTGCTGTAAGCTCTGTCTGCTATACCATGATTCTATCCAGATTTTAAATGCATACCTTGAAGCAGTTAACAAAGGCTTAACATATTGTAGTTAGTATTTCCAGTCTGGATCTTTCCCTTATATTTTAGTTTGTAAAACCTAAGCAAAAGAATGTATTTTAGGAATAATGCTACTAAAATGGCAGAGACTACAAAAGTCATGCAGGGAAATAGTAGTGAAGGGCTTCTTGTGATTCTCAAGTCATGGACTATAGATGTGTGAAATAAACCATAGAAATTTAAGAAACCCTAGGTGTACTTGTGTATCTTACATTTTTAATCTATAGTAAAACATTTTTATTAGGAATCTATGTTTTTAATTAAACAGAACATTTAATTAAGGTGCTTTTTAAGTAGGTGAAACAATTAAGTGCAAACACTTGAATGAAACATGTCATAATTAGTTTTAATAGAGTGTTAATTGGTACTAGGTTTGCCAAGTTAATAATTACTGCTTATTAAATTTTCAATTAATCATTGTCATTTTGCTTTGAATAAAGATGAAAATTAGATAAACTAATTCAGGGGGAGGATATTTTCCCTTGTTAATTAGAACAGTTAATTTTTTTAAGTGGAAATTACTTGTTTTAGTTGTCAATCTTATGTCTTAGTTGACATCTTTGCACCCTTACTGCATCCAAAAGTAAAAAGCTAATTTGACACCTTACAGGTTTGCAGTCAGGCCTGATTGTTTCAGTTGGTGGTATGACTCAGTTGTTTGCTTAGTGCAACAGTTGGTTATGCAAGATGACTATATATTTGATAAAGTCAGTGGAAAACAGCTTAAAACTCAGAATTGAGAAGATTATTTTTAAAAAATCTATTATTTAGTCTATAGAGCTTATGTCCTTATAACTCAGGAAATGAAAAAATAGAACTACATCATTTATTTCCTTACTGATTTTATTTTCAAAGGTCGGCACTAATTTAATTGCTATGTGAGTTACATTTTCATGATTTATTTTTTTACTACCAAATAACTGTTTATACTTATATCTGTGTATAAGTAAAGTTCACTCCCTTCCTCTGTTCCTCTCTTCTCTCTCTCTCTCTGTCTCTCTCTCTCTCTCTCTCTCTCTCCTTGTTGTGGGGGGTATGGGGGTGAGGAGGTGAAGGTTGTCTGTCGTCTATGTGTCTTTCTTTCTTTTTCCCTTGAGATAGGGTTTTGCTGTGTATCCTAGGCTGGTCTTAAAATCCTTCTTCTCTGGCCTTCTCAGTGCAGGGATTACAGTCCTATGCCACCCAGACTACTTTCTTCTGATTTTTTTTTTCCTGAAGCTTTATTGATGTATTTTGTTTTTGTATCTGAATGATCCAAACAGGTTTCTTGTGAATGTTCTTTCCCTTTAATTATCTGGTTTCAGAATCATTTCTGGAGGTACTGTTTTAGTAGAAAAGTTTTTGATAATGATTTATACATTTAAAAAATATTCCAAGAAATGCTGGTCATGGTGGCACATGCTTGTAGTCCCAGAACTCAGGAGGATGAGGCAGGAGGATCAACACAGGATTCGGTCCAGCCCTACACAGCAAACTCTGTGTCAGAAACAAAACAAAACAAGATTTCCAGGAGTACAAGTTAAAGAAAATTTCTCACCTTTTGTTTTTTTAAATGGATTTCAAAGATCTGGTGGTTTGTAGACAGCCAGAACTGCCCAATAATTTGGATGACTGTCATGCCTGTTATATGAAATTCTGTTAAAAAGTGGTCAGTAAGGCCATGAGCTAACCCAGAGATGCTTTTTTGTCTGGTTTGGCCTGACTGGCACACAGAGGAGGCTGTCAATGAGGTGAAGCGCCAGGCAATGACAGAGCTGCAAAAGGCCGTGTCCGAGGCAGAGCGGAAAGCCCACGACATGATCACAACTGAGAGAGCCAAGATGGAGCGCACGGTGGCCGAGGCCAAGCGGCAGGCTGCGGAGGACGCACTGGCGGTTATCAATCAGCAGGAGGATTCAAGCGAGGTAAGGTGTTTGGGAGAGCTTCCAAATAAAGAAAATCCAGAGTGCTCATTTTGATTCCAGGAAAGCACACATAAAAGAGGATATTGGAGCTAGGCATGGTGGCTCATGCCTATAATCCCAGTGCTGGGGAGGCAGAGGCAGAAGGATCATGAGTTAGAGGCCAGAGGCAGTCTGCATAACTCAGTGAGACCCTGTCTCAAGTTAAAAAGTAAAAAGTGGGCTGGGGCTGTGTCTCAGTAATACAGTGCTTACTCAAGCATGCAGGAGGAACTGGGTTCAAACCTGTCCCTTACAGTTAAAAAGAGTGTGTGGGGGGGCACTGGACTTTAGATACACCTTTGGGAAGAAGTTTAGAACAAGTCGGGGTAGTGGAAGCATTTGTGGAAATGTCCAAGAGCTGATCAAATTTTGTTTCTCAATTAAAGACCCAGAAGAAAAATTTTTTGACCACAAAGGGTGTTTAATATGTTAATAAGATTAATGTGAAATTCTTATAACTTCTCAGTAACAGAGAATCAAGACTCTGCTGTGTGTGTGTGTGTCTGTACATGTACGGTTTCCTTCTAATAGAAGGGATTTAATAGACATATATTGTTGAAGCTGTGGTCTCCAAAGACATATTAACGTGCCTGCCAAAGTCCAAAGCTAAAATAATGCTTGTGTTTAAAATATTTCTAAAAGATTTTGCATACAACCTGTTTTCCCACAGTATTTGTCATAACCATTAAGATAGTCATAACACAGCATTGCTTTCAGAAATATTACTATTTAGTATTATTCTAGTATAGTAATTCCCACACATACACCTACACACACGTGCTCACACACAGCCTAAAGAACTCAAGGAACTGAGAAGTAAGTAACTAAAATGTAAGGGGATACTTTTTAAAATATAGCCTATAACACCAGAGCAACATAGAAATGTTCCATGTTAATTAACATAGCATTACAATCCTCAGCCCTAAAGTAACTTCAGATAAAGGACGATAATTAGCTAGTCTCATAAAGCTGAACTTGCAAAGGCATGAACTGATAAATCAATGGTCTACTACAATACATATCTGTAATTTGTGAGGGAGAGTAAGAATTTAATTTGTACCAGGCTTTTCTGCAGATGAAAAGAACCTGCAGGAATCATTCAATGCCCAGAGTTTCTATTTAATGTGTAGCAGATGAATAACAAGGGGACAAAAGGAATTGATTTTCAACATTTGAAAGTTTCTCAGGAAGAGAGGGACAAAGGGAAGTTTACCTACCCTTTACCTGCTGACTTTTCCATTTTCAAATTAAACTAGACAGAAATTGATTTTTATTGGCATCTTGCAGCTAAGATATATAAGGACTTTGTTTTGTGTTTTTTATGTTTTTAAAAAAATTTATTAGCATCTTTTGAGAAAACTTGTAACATTGTGAGCCACACTGTCATCCTCCAAATGTTATCACCTTTATTCTTTGTAAAACTTAGCATAAACATCATTTTCATGTGAACTTTTTAGGTATATTAAGCCCCGACGTGTCTGTCAGCTTGTCGTGCTGTGGGGGCTTTCATGTTACTATGATGCTGAAAGTTATGCCACTGATATCTCAGATTCAGCAGGGCCACCCATGGTGGAAAGATTTCAGCTGACCTTCCTGACTAAGACATACTAGAGAGGAGGACCCTGCAGCCCATTCCCAAAATAATTAACCATTGAAAACCCTATGAATAGCAGAGAAGCACTATCAAATATAGTCCTGGAAAATGAGCTCTCCAGGCTAGAAGGCATTCAAGAAATGACTAGGGAAGAGTTGCCTCCTTAAAATAGAGTAGATCTTAATGACAGGAATGGAATAAAGCCCCTGGGACCTCCATTTGCTAATATTGCACTATTTAAAATGAGAAGAAACATAGTGTCAGCAACAATTGGCTCAAACATAAAAAGATGATGTGCATGGTACAGTGTCAGGTAGAGTTTCATTCTGCTGTATTTAGGGTCACTATGAATTGGATTTGCCTCAACTACACCTAACAACAACAACAACATGTATATTAAGAGTATTTCTAGGTTACTAAATTTTGAAGACAAATGTTTAAGAAGAAATTGTGAGGTGATAAATGTTTGCATTTGGGCAATAACAATGCTGTATTATTCCTTTAGTGTCTATAAGATTTGTGTCTTTATTATGAAATCTAGTCAGAAAAATTGATAGTGGCACCAGTGTTTAGTTTTATAAAAATAAGATATGTTAAATAGACCTCAAGTCTAGAAAGATCCCTGGATCCCTCCTGGCCAACGAGAAGGATTCTGGCTTTCTTGGGCTAGGATAGGTGGCCCTATTCCAGTCTTCGCTTTGGGGAATCTTTTGGGTCAGAACTATGTGACCACCTGATCTGCTGAGAACATTGTTCAGTACATCTTAGAATTCTCACTTATGTTTTCGTATTCAGAAATTTTCTTGAATGTTAACCTTTTAGCTCTAGATAAAGCCCACATAACATTGTGCTTTAGGAATTTGATGGGATTATTTTTCATGTTCTTAAAATAAGCAAAAGGTGTAGCAATGATAGTAATTGGTTGAAAACATATATACACTGCTATTAAGTGTAACAGCTATTGATGTTAAAACTGCATTAGGAAATTAATAGGCCTTCTTTTGGGGACCTATTCAAGGAAGTAAGATTATTTCCCTAAATTACTCTCAGTTTATTCTTGTCAGTGAATTGTTGTTCTTGTTGTTGTTAGATGCCGTCAAGTCGTGTCCAACTCAGTGACCCTCATAGAGTTTTCAATGGGTGATTGTTTAAGAATTGCCTCAGGAGTGGATTGCCTTGTCCTTCTCCCATTTTTGCGGTGCTGGGAATCGAACTTGGGACCTCAGAGACTGTAGAATGGTTCTCTACCAACTGAGCTAAATCCCAGCCCCTTTTCAGTGAATTATTGAGTTTCTATTATATATCAGGGCTGGGATTTAGCTCAGTTGGTAGAGCGCTGCACTGCAGTCTCTGAGGACCCGAGTTTGATTCCCCCAGCACCGTAAAAATGGGAGAAGGACCTGGCAGTCCACTCCCAAGGCAATCCCGAAACAGCCAGCCATTGAAAACCCTATGAGGGTCGCTATGAGTTGGATACTGACTCGATGGCACCTAACAACAACAACAATTATATATCAGGGATAGTGCTGACACAGATGGTACAACAATCCCTGCTTCATGTTGACTATTGCTTGTTGAAAGGGTCAAATAACTGAATTTTAAGAATTGTCATGATGCTTAAGATGAAGGCTTCTGGTACTTAAGGATAGTCAGGAACTGATGAGTAGCTTCTCCGTTTTTCTCCCCACCCCTGTTGCCTTTTGCTGCTTCCATGGGCCATGGGAATGCCGCCTATAGGAAAGAAAAGTGGGGAGCAAAGTCATCTTAGAAACAGGACAACCCTCCGGCTGATGAGTGTTTAAGAAAGATCACTCAGACTCTGTGTGGTGAGAGGTAGAGGAAATGAAAAGTAGAGGTGCTCTCGGTCTCTGTTTCAGGAGAGAGATGGGAAGAAACAGTGGGATAAGGATGGTTGGTAGTGGTGCCACTGGGTACAAGAAATTAGATGTGCTGGCTTGATATCCATGATATAGAATGGGCCGGACATGATGCTTGACCAGCTGGCAGAAAAGAACAGGAAGTCATGGTTTCAGTGGACATGCAGGGTTTGGAATATACATGCCAGGTGACCTGACTTGAACCTCCTTTAAAAACTACCCAAGGTGTGTGTGAAGGTGGTAGGGAAGGTGACCTGTACTCGTTGTGTGTGTGTGTGTGTGTGTGTGTGTGTGTGTATGCGTGCATGTGTGTGTGTGTGTATGTGTGTGTACGCGTGCATATGCGTGCGTGTGTGTGCATACAAGCAGTGGTTAAAATGTTTTAACACAAAGAAATTAATACAGCTATACAGACAAATCTGTGGACTGGAAAGGATAAACAGACTACAGAGGGTCAAATATTTCATCTTGTCCATTGTGAAGACTTGGAGAGTGGGAAGGAGGGTCAGGTGCAGGATGGTGGTGCATCCCGGTGTGAGTAGGACAGTCCCAGTGTGCACCTGAAATCCTCATCTCATTACCCAGAGCACCCCATTCTACTCTCAGGTATCCTGGTTTGGATGATCACTTCTTGTCATCACACTTTTTAGGCCATTTTTAGCTGGTTACATGATCATCTTCTGTGACTGACAGAATCCAAGAGCAGGACACAGAAAACTGAATTCTTGATTCAGCTCAGTTTCCATCTCAAGAGTCCTTGGGTTATTCATTCATTGTACTACTGCCAGACTTCATTTTTTTCTTAAGAAATGGGATGTTATTCACTTGCCTCATTATGTTGGTTAAATTTTTTTTTACTTGAAGATTTTAATTTATAGTGTTTTCAAGGGCTAAACCTCTTAGCATATTATCTGCTCATATTTCCCACAGTTGTTCGTCACAGTGCATACTAAACTTTTCTGACTAGACCAACATTCCCTTCCTCCGCTGCGTGTCTTTATTTGAAGCCACCTCAGATTGTAGACATCTACTCATTTCTTATCTAGATCATGCAAATAATCTACATAACCCAAATATATAAAAATGTGCATGTTGATAATATAAATACAGAAATTATTATATATCTCCCCTTTATAGGGACTTTAAGGTTAACCTGAGCTTCAGAATGAGAAAAGGAGAAATTTAGACCCGATGTGGCTTTTTGTTTCTTCTGAGCTATTTGCATTAAGGACAAATAACTGACTTCTCTTTATGATTTCTGCACTTATCCTTCCCTCAGTTTTCACATGTGTAAGATGAAGATAGCTTTGCCCACTCTGGAGTAGGAGTTTGTTGTTTACCCAGCTGGTAAGAAAGCTGAGTCTTGATGGGGTTCAGCCACTTGCTCAGCATCTCACAGTCAATTCATGTGAGCTGGTCATGAGCCCAGCTTGCTTGGCTCTCAGGCTACTTTGGTCCTCCCCCCCCCCCCCCCCCCCCCCGCCCCATACTTGGGTTGAACCCAGGGTCTTGTGTGTTCTAGGCAAGTTCTCTACCACTGAGCTGCACCCCTACCAAATTTTAATTTTTTAAAAGTTAAACTAAGTTACACAGGCCTCGAACTTGTGATCCTCCTGCCTCAGCCTCCCGCGTTGCTGAGATAACAGGTGGGCACCACAGTGCTTGGCTTTAGGCTGCTTTCTTAATAATCACATGACAATGGGAGGATTTTTCCTGGTTGTGTACTAGTGTAAGAAGGGGGATCCCCCAAAACCCAAAAGCGAATATGAAAACAACTCATCTGTTTCTTTGATGTGAGAGGGATTGTGCACCTGGAATTTTCCCCTCAAGGTCAAATGGTCAAAGTTTTTACTATATGGCAGTTTTGAGAAGGTTGCATCATGAATTTTGGAAGAAAAGTCCCAAGTTGTAGCAAACAGGTGACTAGTTTATCCACCATGACACTGCCCCTACCCACACCGTGCTAAATGTTTAGCAGGTTTTGACCAAAAATGGCATGACCATTGTGCCCCATCTTCCCTGTTCACAAGATCTTTACCCATGTGGCATTTTTTTCCCCCTGGGTTACAAAAGTCCTCAAAAGGAAATGTTCCACCAATAAAGAGGAAGTGAAGTAAAAAAACAGCAGAAGCACTATAAGCCATCAAAATCAGCAAGTTCAAAACCTGTTTTGAGCACTGGGGAAAATGCCTTAATAGATATATTGCATCAAACAGCAAGTACTTTGAAAGTGACTGAAGTTTGAAGTTTGAACATGTGAAAATAAATGCACAGTTCGTTATAAATTAATTCCAGACTTTTTGGGTCTCCCTGTCATATATATTTCTTCATTGGGCTTTCTTGAATTGTTGCATGTTAGTTCTCTAACTTTGTTTGGATGTATAAATGAACAGAATGACACCGGATTTGGGACAGAACCTAAGCAATTTTCTGTACTTTATCTTTTCACAGTGTATTATGTATTCTACCAAGAATGTAATGCCAGTATTAGCATAAATCAAAAATATTCATGGAATCCAGTCACCTTCAACAGTGATATTTCTTCCATATTCATTTCCATTTCCTACCTATGTACACACATACTTTTTTTTCCCAGTGAACACTGTGAGATTGGGACTGTTTCCAATAAAATGTCTACAGCTCCTCTTTGGGATCCATAACTTGTTCTAGCTTAGGTGATTGAATCACATAACTAGAAGTAAGCATAGAAACACATCATAAATGACTGTGCTATTCCTATAGATAGTTCCAAGTTTCCAGTCACCAAAATGATATTCCCCCCCCACACACAATAAAACAGCTTTTATTCATTGTTTGTATATAGGGGCAGAACTGCATAGTTACATCAACTTGGGCAATTTTGTGGTACCTAAGCAGAAACAGTGATCAAGTTTTTGTATTTCCAGAGCCTGCTCAGTCCTGATAGGGCGAGCAGCTCAGAAAGATTCTTCTTCATTGCTCTTTCTAGAAGTAGTGGAGCCAGCCCCAGTGGTGTGTGTGCCATATGGGCCAGACTGTAGAAATGCCACCTGTGTAGATGTACAGTTACTACACAGGGGTCTCATGGCCTGGGTTCTGTTAAAGCCCTCACAAGCTGATCAGACCAGTTGATTCCCAGAATTTGTACCTCTCAGTATAAGCTATGTGGTTTCAGTATTATATTTTGTTTCATGTGTTATGAATATATTATAAGGCCAGCTGTTTGATTCCATAGGTGTTTGTGGCATGGTGGGCAAGGCTCTTGGTTTAGGATGATCCTGAGTTGTTCACCTCTTGGAGGTTTGGTTTTCTCATCTATAAAACTAGGATAATATTCATGTGACCCACTTTGCAACGTGGTTGCAAGGGACAAGTGAGATGAGTAGAAGGATTATATATATAAAAATCTTAACTGAGAGAAGGGAGCAGTGTGTTTGTGAGAGAGAGAGAGAGAGAGAGAGAGAGAGAGAGAGAGAGAGAGAGAAGAGGAAAGGAACCAGTTAAGTGGTTATACTAGGAAAGGCAGTGAGGGAATTTGAGTAGTAACCATGAGATGGGAAAGGATAGGAGAGAGACTATGGAAGCATCATCTGTGGGGCTCAGTGTGGAGTGGCCATGGGGCTAAATGAAAGGAGTTTGCAATGAAGTACCCAAGTCTTGGGTCTCAGTGTTGCCATTGACTAAAATGGATGGCACCAGAGTGAAGTTTGGGGAACTCTGGCTTAGAGGAGCATCTTGGTGGAGGTGGAGCTCCATCTTGAGCAAACCCTTGAAGATAAGAGACTGCAGCTCAGAAGAATGTGCGGGCAGGGAAACAAGTGTGAGATTCATGCACTTACAGTAGATTAGAGAAACCAGTCCTGTCAAAGGGAGAGTAGAGGAAGGAAAGGATAGTTCTTTATAACACTTCTTCCTTAACAAATATTTAGAGGGGAATGAATAACAAGAAGAGGAAATTGTGGTAGAAGAAAGAGAATTTTAGTATCTTGCAAATTAAAATCAGTAGAAATTGCAAGTAGGGTCATTAAAAAGGAGGAATGAGGAAGTAGTCAGGAGGGGTGAATGTTCAGAAAGTCTGAGGACCGTGAGGAAAAGTAGTTAGTCGCTAAGGAAGTATAAGGGGGAAGTGAACTTATGTTCTCTCCCCATACCTGCCAGGACCTATGGGTAAAGGCACTGAATTGCGCAGGGCATGAGCTTTCTAATTCAAAGGTGGAGAGGTGCTGAGTCTGGAGCAGAGACTATACCTACTGCTTTCTTCCAGCCAGTACTAAGAGGAGGAACTGGCCTTATAGCTTGCCTTCTGTGTGGACCCCTTGGCCCTCAGACACTGGGGACATAACTCTGACTAATCCTGCAGTTCCTATTTCTCCTCTACAGATCCTGTTGTTCCCAGAGCCCAAGCAACTTGCCTGTGGTTCTGAAACCACTAAGTGATGAAACATAGATTGCCTTGACTCTGATCCTTGTGTCATTTCCATTACACATTGAGTCACCTTGTCTTTGGTGCCTGCAATTTCCTGGTCCAGCCTCTGTCCGCTTTTAGGAATTCAATCAACAATGGGACTTAAGAAAAGATCTGAAATAGACAAAGTATGGCATTTTGGAATGAGTATTTGATCTGTAATCCAAATATGTTGGGGACTCACGTGTTGGCTATGGAATTTCTTGTCTTTGTGACTTTGGGCAAATCTTTTACTGCAAAATTTATTTTTAAGTGCCTCACTTTCCTGAGCTGCAAAATGTTCACAAAACTGTTTTTAAACTGTCAGATATAATACAAGTATAAAATATTGTGATCTCAGTGTGAATTTAAGTCAGTGTGTGCCTTTTGTATAGTTCTTTGCAGAAGTAGAAGTAGTGGAGCCAGCTGTTTATATTTTGGGAGTTCTAATTGTAACCATTTTACTTCAATTTATTGGGAATTAATTATGTGTAAAGCCTAGATAGACAAAATATTTCAGTTGAAAATATTTTGTTTTTCAGAAAAAGGATTTTCAATAATAGGGACTAGAAGGGGATATATTTTGCTGGTAGAACAGGAAGACCATTCTCTCTGTATCTAAAATAATAAGATAAAAGAAATAACTTTTTCCTTAGTGACAAAAAGAATTGCTGATAAGAAACAAAGTGTAAAATCTTCAGTATGAGCTTTGGCATCCAAAAGCTTCAATCCATCATTGCTATATCTATACATAGCCTTCTGTTTAGTATATTTAGCAAAGGGGAAGTCTGTTCAGCCTCAGATTCTTCATCTGAGTCACAGGCCAACTTTGGCCAATTGATTTGTTCTCATCTTTCAGATAGTGAAGGAAATATTCTGTATGCTGGAAAGGGAATGATAATATCACAAATAAGCAAAAACTGAAAGTCCTTGAGCCTGGAGAATGAAATGTGCTATGAAATAATATTAGTGAGCCTTCTGTACTGTTGTGGTGATTTTAGTCACTACCATCACTCCTGAGCAACCTGAAAAAGAAGCTCAGATATTAACAAAATACATAAGATAAAACCATTAGGAAATACTAGCCTGAATATAAAAAATACAAACTGAAAATGTAAAATTAGATCAAGCCATTGACTGCCTTTATCCTTACTTTTATAGATATGCTCCTGGGGGTTAGACACAGTTTGCAGTTTCCACCTTTGTGAACAGCAGAAAGCTTAGAAATTTAAAATGACCACTGGTAGAGTACTCACAGGGTCCCTGCTTTCCTCTGTCCCAAGGATTGAACAGTCAGAGGCTTAATGCCACTGGTCAGGCATCAGCCTTGCAAGTATGGACTTGCCAACAGGAGATTCAGCAGAGCCACCCAAGAGAAATATATTGATAGAAATTACTTTTTGAGTTTTCTAATGAGCTTTTTGGGAGAAGGGCCTGGCAATCCACTCCCAAGGCAATCCCGAAATAGCCATTGAAAACCCTATGAGGGTCGCTATGAGTCGGATACCGACTCGAGGGCACCTAACAACAACAACAACAACAATAATGAGCTTTTAAAAAGGAGTATGCATCTCGGAGATTTTTGTTAGTTGACCATGCGATGAAGTTCCCTACACGGTCACTGAATTGCAGTGTCAAGAACAATACAAATATGCCAGGTTTTTTTTTTCTACCAGATCATGTACCTTCCTACAGCTGAAGGTTGTTTCCATCCCAGAGGTGGGTGGTAAATGAATAGGATTGAACAACTTCAGAATGGAACTGGAGGTAAAGCCAGTCAGAGCCTTTAAATGCTGGATCAGAACCAGGCAATGCTGGGCAAGAAGCCTCAATTCCCAGCAGCTTTATGATCCAAAACATCTGTTTCTATATTTGGCACGATTCCACTTTTTTTTTACTTGTAAAATTGTTCCCATCTTTGAAAACACTTTAAAATATAAAGAAGTCCCCATTCTGTCTCCTTTTTCCACTCCTCAACACATGCATTTGTAATTACCTGGTTTAGTCTGTGTGTTTAATCAGTTTAAATTGAGAATGTTGCGTACATCTGATTTCAATCTGAAGGAGCCATTGAGTATTGGGCAGTTACCACCCTTGTGTCTGCCAAAATGTGCCTCTGCCAAAAACCGGATAGGACTCACACCAGGGTGTTTCCTAAAGAAGCCACTTGACTGAGATTAGATGTTTAATTTCCTTAAAATATTGTTTTGGATTTGGATCTCTGTTCTCTAATTGGGATTTTCTGATGTAATTTGGGAATATCGCTTATTTTCTGAGTTTGTTCCAGGCCCCAGCTGGCTAAACCTCACAGAAGTAAACTTCCCTCTGAGCGCTGAGTGTCATACCTCACTGCTTTGAAGGGTGGGCCAGGCCCACGTGAACTTGAATCCTTTTGGAACTATCAAAGCATACAGTGCAGTGGAATTCTGAGAGAGGCAGGCTTCTAGATAAGGCAATGACGCCTCTTATCAGAGCTTATCATTTTTTGAAATATTTTCTTAAACTAATTGAAGTAAAAAAAATTACTTTGTTCTAAAATCTAGTACTAATTATCTGTTCAGTTTCATTTTTTCATATTTTCTTTTTTTATTGGAAAATCTTAATGTACAACTTAATGTGATTTATTCTGACATGCATTTCATTGTGACATTTCCATATATGCATTTTATTGTACATTACACAGGTAAGTTCCCCCTTACCCTTTTGTGCACTTCCTCCTTCAATACCACCCCCCCACCAAAGACTTCTCTTCCATTTGCTTGTCTTTTTAAGGTGACATTTTTCTATATATCCTTGGGTCCCAATTAGTTTCATTTGTTTTTCTCATGATGATCTCCGCTATGCTCACCTAAAATGCCAGAGTTTGAGATGATTAAGGTTTTTGTTGTTGTTGTTGTTGTTGTTGTTGTTATCTTTCCCATCATTGGGCTGCGATTTCTGAATGATAAAGAAATAAGAACAGAGCTGGGCACTATAGTGCATGCCTGTAATCCTAGAGACTCAGGAGGCTGAGGCAGGAGGATAATGGAGTTCAAGGTCAGAGGCAGCCTGAACAACTTATAGAGAATCTGTCTTAAAATTTTAAAAGTGGCTAGGGTTACAGCTGAGTGATGTAGCACTTGCCTAGCTTCTGCAAGGCCCTAGGTTCAACCCCCAGTACTGGAAAAGAAAGTGGGGTGAGAAGGAGAGGAAGAGAGGGAGGGAGGGAAGGAGGAACTTAGCTCTTTCCAAAAATTTCAAAGCATAATTCTTAAAGTTGATAGCCTCTGGCACCTGAAAGCTTCTAGGAGATTCTTTGTTAGCTAAGTTAGTGTGACTGCTAAAATTTCATGGCATATTTTGCATAGTGGTAAAAACTTGCACATCAGGGTGATGGACTAGCATTCCACCTGAGTATTTTCAGTGGGATGACTAGCCCATCTTCAGCCACACAACCAACAGACTGAAAGTAAAACAAATACAGAGAACCCAGTGGAGACACTTGGCGATATCTGTGTCATTGTTTTAAAACTTTATTTTAATGTATGACTACATACTGTCAGTTGGTTGGGGTTACCAGACTGTCGTTAGAAATTTGTTTTGCAAGAAAATGAGCAGAACCAATGAAGTGGTCTGGGGCTGTAGCTCAGTGATAGAGCACTTGTTTACATGCCCAAGGCCTTGGGTTTAATCCCCAGCATTGAAGCTAGCAAACAAACAAAAAACAAGATAAAGAATAAAAAGCTGAATGTCATAAAGCTAAGATTATGTGGTATCGCATTTAATAGTAGAATTGGTCTTGCCAACAGAGCTAAAAACATTTAACCACATAAATAGACATTTAAAGTTAACTTTCTGAGGCTCTTTCCTACTGGAAGCGTCTCTGAGGGTACAGCCACAATTAGTCTCCTCCCCATTGCTCCTTCCTTCCCTAGGATCTATCCCATACATGTGTTCCTGTGTCTCTATGACATCTGTGTTCTGATTCATGAACTATTTATCTTAAAGGTTAAATCTTAGAGTCAACCTCATTTCTACTTTTCTTTTCTCTCTCTCTCTCTCTCTTTTTTTTTTATGGTGCGGAGGATTGAACCCAGGGCCTTGAGTATGCTAGGCAGATACTCCATCTCTGAGCTACATTCTCAGCCCTTATTTCTGCTTTTCTTACATCTTGCAAGACACCTTAAACTACCAGCTGACTTGCCAGGGTCAGAGTTAAGTTCTGAGATAGTTGAGCCCCTCTGCCTTTCTAACTTCCCTAAAATACAAAGAAGCTCCATCAGCTAGAAAATGTTGCATGCAAATAGAGTTGTTATTTACACAGTTTTAGGATTTCTCATTTTTCAAAGCCAAATTAGGCATCATTTGACTTCATTTCACAAATTTTTTTGAGCATTTCCTATTTACCAGGTACCAGGTGCTTAGGATATATCATGGAATAACAAATCAAAGATCCTGCACTCTGGATTGCTGAGACAAAATGCACTGTGTTAAGACTATCCTGGCATTTGGTTGTAAGGTACACTGAATCACTACAGTGGGAAGAGCTACACCACATTCTGTCTGGCGTGGAATGGAGCAAGGGGAGAATGCTTTATCTCGTCTATTATATTTGTTTGAGTCCAATACAGGGGTCTGATAGTTCCTTTGTGATTCCTGTAGTATGGTGAAGGAAGGAGCTTCTGCCCAAAGAGGTGTATTTATGTCTGGCCATTTCGGTTTGGGAATCAGAAGGCAAAAAATTTGGATATGGCGATTGCTAGTTAGTATAAGAGAATGGAGAATTTACATATGAACCTTTAAAGAAAGAATTTTACAGTAAACATCAAAAGCCTCTTTAACCACTTTGTTCAATGCCGTAGTGATAGTTTGTAGAAAAGTTGGGACAATAATTATACCACACCCTGCATCTTCTGTGTGTTCAGTGTGTGCATTCATACACATCACCTGGATTATGCATTGTGACTATGTAGTTCTTGAAGATAAAGGGACAGTACCCAACTAGCATATTTATCAGACTTGCCTCCACAGTGCATTCATCTGGCATCTCCCTTTCTCCTTCAGAGTTGCTGGAACTGTGGACGTAAAGCAAGCGAGACCTGCAGTGGCTGTAACACCGCCCGATACTGTGGCTCCTTTTGCCAACACAAAGACTGGGAGAAGCACCACCACATCTGTGGACAGACCCTGCAAGCCCCGCAGCAGGGAGACACACCCGCGGTCAGCTCCTCCGTCACACCCAGCAGCGGGGCCGGGAGCCCGATGGACACACCACCAGCAGCCACTCCGAGGTCGACCACCCCGGGGACCCCCTCCACCATAGAGACAACCCCTCGCTAGAGACGAACTCAGAACTGTCGGAGGAAGACAACTTAACCAACGTGAAACCAATTCCTCATCCTCAGAAGCTCAAAGTCGTTTTTCTGTCTGTCTGTTTCTAGATGAACTATCCTATTTCAGTACTTCAGCAAGAGAGAACCTAACTGTCTTGAGGCGGTAGTAAAACACAGAGGGCCAGTAACGGGTCGTAATGACTTATTGTGGATAACAAAGATATCTTTTCTTTAGAGAACTGAAAAGAGAGCAGAGAATATAACATGAAATGCTAGATTTGACCTCCTCCCTGTTATTTTCAAGTAGCTGGGATTTTAAACTAGATGACCTCATTAACCGATGCTTTACCAAACAGCAAACCAAGAGATTGCTAATTGCTGTTGAAAGCAAAAATGCTAATATTAAAAGTCACAATGTTCTTTATATACAATAATGGAAAAAAAAAAGA
>VMDO01007171.1:30636-35636 GCA_007922755.1 Pedetes capensis | reverse complement strand
ATAAAGTTATATTTGCTTAAACGTGTCCATGGCCAGTCTATTCTCAGCCACACTGAGGAAAGAGTCAGGCAAATGCAGAAAATATTTGCCCATCAAACCTCTCTATCAACGTAGGCACGGAGGAAGGACCGAAGTAATTACTTCTTTGCTTTTGGAATTTTCAGGTTCAAATAGTATTTGTTGAAAACACTTCAAGGTTATATATGGGCAGTCTCTGAAAACTTAAGACCAATACAGTTGTCTAACTTACTGAAGTAATAGTAACATATGACTGAGGAGAAAACTTTGGATAACTAAAGGAATATCTGCTTTTAGTAGCTAATGTTGGAACTCTGTACTTCGCTGTCAAGAAAGAGACAAATGAAATATCAAACTGTACCCCATAAATAGGTACTGTGTGTCAATTAAAAACAAAAATATTAAAGAGAGAAGTTATTCTCGGGGAATATGAGACAGTGGAAGAACACAGTGTTGCCTGGACTCCAAATCACAGCTGCATAAATCAGTGGCAACTGGAGCCCTTTTCGGTACCTAATGCAAGGCCAAGCACCCAGTTAGCACTCAATAAATATTAATTGTAAATACAACTGTGAGTCTGCAGCTAGAATAATGTGGTGCCAGTTTTCCCAGAAATGAACAAACTGGCTGTAGGAACAGAATGCACAAGGGAAATGATTTAACCAGCTGGAGGAATGGATTGGAAGAGGAAGATTATACCGTATACAGCTCGATCAGATGGTGATAAAGTGGCAGCATGACCACTGTTTACAAATATCTGAAGATATAAATGCCAAAAGAGCGAGGGAACTGTTCAGTTTGCCATGTGGCAGCTAACTCTGATGCTTAGTGACAAACGCAATTAATTGTTATAGTTCTCTGTTCATTTATTCATGTAGGATGTCACTAACAAGACATTAGAAAGTACTTTGGGATTCAGGCACCTAACAGTGCAGAGAGTGAGACCCCTTGACCCTTTGCCCTGACCACATATGTGCTCCTAGAGGCCTATATTTGCTCTCTCTTCCCGCTGCCATGTTCCACTTGAGTTTCCTTCTTTAGGTCCCACTTCCTCCTACATCTGCTCTAAAGACAACTGACCTTTTTGTATTTACAATGATTTCCCTTCCTCTATTTCACTACTTTCTTCAGTACACCATACTTGCCTTCTAACTAAAATCCCATGAAGTCCCTTCTCTGAAGCTTTTCGGAAACTGAGAGCTTGCGACCTCACCCTTGCTCTCTCTGAACCATTATGGTTGAAGGTTCCACTCCACTTCCCTCCAGTACACCAGCACAATCCACTAAACCACTTAGCAGGAACTGATGAGAAGAACACAGACATTGAGGATGAAGGAAGAGGAATTCTGGTCCACATAATTGTTACGTGCTGGCAACAAAAGATAGGCAATATATAGTCATGATCATACTTTATATATTTGGATCCAGAAAAATAGTAGGATGTTCTTTCTTCAATATACAGTCACTTCCAAATTCCTTAGAGGTGATACCATCTCCCTGAGGAGGTCTGCTTTCCATTTCCTTCTACAGTTATTATTATTACTGTTTAAAAGATTCCTGGTAAATCGTCACAGCATTGAGTCTGGGGCTTTCCAGACTTAGGAAGGAAAGAGGTTTCAATTTCTTTCCTTTCTTTAAAAACTAATAACAGGGCTGGGGATGTAGCTCAGTGATAGAATGCTTGCCTAGCATTGGGGCCCTGTGTTTGATCCTCAGCACCTCAAAAAAAGCAAACAACAAGAAATTAACAAAATAGTGCTATTGCACATTAGGGCAACTACAGATAACAATTGTTAGGTGCCATGGAGTCAGATTTAATTCATAGCAATCCTATGTACAACACAACAAAATACTACCCAACACTTTGCCATGCACATAATCTTTTTATGTTTGAGCCCAATGTTGCAACCAGTATGTTTCTTCTCATTTTGAGTCATGCCACATCAGCAAAAGAAGGTCCCAGGGGCTTTACTTTTTTTCCAGTCAGTAAGGTCAATTCTACTTTGAGGAGGCAACTCTTCTCCAGGTGTTTCTTCTATGCCTTCTGGCCTGGTGGGCTCATTTTCTGGCACTCTATTTGACAGTTCTCTGCTATTCATAGAGTTTTCAATAGCTAAATGTTTTGGGAGTGCGCTGCTGGGTCTTCTCCCCACTCTGTCTTGGTCTGGAAGCTCAGCTGAAACCTGTCTACCATGTTTGGTCCTGCTGGTATCTGAAATACCAGTGGCATAGCTTTCAGCATCACAGTAACATATAAGCCCTTACACCATGACAAGCTGACAAACATCTGGGGAACAGATAACAATTATATACTATATATTTCAAAAGCTAGAAGAAATGGTTTAGAATATCTTCACCATAAATGATAAATGTTTGATGAGATGTTTAACCTGATTTAAGTATACACATTGTATACATGTATCAAAACATCACATGGTATCCCATTAATATGAAAATTTTTATACTTTTATGTACCAGTTCAAAGAATAAAGTTTATTAAAAACAAAAAGTAGTAAAACAAATGGACAGTAACAACAAAAGAAATCTCCAACAAGGACTAACTCAGGCTTAGCGAAAAGCCTTCCCTCCACCCCCTGGTGGAGTTGAATCCAGGGCTGTGCTCATGCTAGGCAAGTGCTCTGCCACTGGGCTATACCTCCAGCCCTTTAAAATTCTTTTTTATTTTGAGACAAGATCTTGTTAAGTTGCACAGGCTGCCTCTGGCCTTGAACTCGTGATCCTCCTCTCTCAGCCTCCCAAGTCACTGGGACTGCAGGCGTGTACCACTCTGCCCAGCTAGCTTAGGGAAAAGTTTAATGGTGATGAGTGCCTTTCAAATGCTATTCTACTTAGTTGCTTCAAAATTACCTTGGCTGTCTAGTTAGAGCATATTTTCCCCACTGCTCACCTACAGCGTCAGACTCTCTAGGGAGAAGTTTGTGAATAAGACCAATCTCCGTCTTCCTGGGGCATATTTTCAGATGGCAGAGAATAATAAACAAGGAATTTGATAATCATGTTGTTATTGATAGGTACTAAAATGGAAACATAAGGAAATAAGCTGTGATAGGTTTGAGAGTGGCACTATGTTAAAATTTGGATGGCCTCATAAGCCATCAAGGCATTTTTGTTTCCTTCTAAACAAGACATGCAGCCACCTTTCTCCACTGATGGAGGTAGCGATGCCTAACTTATTGTGCTTTGAGGAGATCTAAATCTATCTGGCCGAGGGATCAGGGCAGGCAGCAGCGGGCAGTGGCTGTCAAGCTTTTCAAATCAGTTCAGTGAACACTCAGTTACTGGGGGCACTGTTCTTATTTCAGGGAAGGCTTTCAGGAGAAGCAACACAAGGATGGGTGGAAGGAGATTCAAATAAAAGGGATGTGAGGCCAGGTGCCACAGCCCACACTTGTAATTCCAGCAACTCAGGAAGATGAGGCAGGAGGAGCACAAGCTCAAGGCCAAAGGGAGCCTATGCAACTTAGCAAAGGCCCATCTCAAAATAAAAAAGTAAGAAAGGGGCTGGAGGTGGAGGTCAGTGGTAGAGCACTTGCCTGTCATGTGTAAGGCCCTAGATTCAATCCCCCAGTACTGGAAAAAAAAATAATGAAAATAAGAAAAGGAAAAGGGCATGTGAAGGAGTGAACATTTTTATCAGAGGCTCCACAAGTAGAGACACCAAAGCCAGAAACCACTTGAAGTAACTGAACTTTGCTGAAACATAAGAAATAAGGTAATGATTTTTCTTTTCCAGAGGAAGGCAGCATTTCATAGTAAGAGCCTTTCTTAGGAGACTGAAGATGGCTTGACATTCTTTTTGAGTGCAAAAAGTAAATAAATAAATCATAGTTTTTTTGCTCACTTGCAAATGGGTTAATATTCTGTTTGAAAAGGGAAGGCCTTTCATATTCCCAATTAAACTTGTTGCAAACTCTTGTTTTAGATGGTGTATACTGCTATTTAAAAACCTGTCTTCTAAAGGTGTGGTGAAGGATAGAGTCTGCAAGGAACCAACAGCAGCCTTTTAGAATTCCTCTTATTACAATTGTGTATTTTGCTGACAGAGTCACAGACAGTAAAATTAAGGCAAGTGCAAACCACCCATTTTGATGGCAAGTAATACATTTATTTTGCTCTGTTAGCAAAGACTTTGAAAAATGTTAGCAAAGTGATTTCTACTGTTTTGCTATTTAGTATGTTCTCCACAAAGCAAGAGTAAGGCAATAATTACCACTAAATACTGTGGAATTCAATTGAATATAAGGAATCCACATACATATATGCACACATATATGTATATAAGTACAAATACACATACACCTATATATACATTTGTTGTTATTGTTGTTGTTAGGTGCTGTCAAGTTGGGTCTGACTCATATTGACCCTATGTACAACAGATGAAACATTATCAGACAGTATGCTATGCCCAACACTACTATCATTGCTTCTCTGCTATTCACAGGGTTTTCAATGGCTGATTGTTTTGAGAGTGGGATGCTGGGTCCTTCTACAAAGCCTACAGCACCTGCTATTCCCAGGCAATCTACCATCCAAGTACTAACCAGCCCCCACCCTGCTTGGCTTTTGAGATCAGACAAGGTCAGGGTAATATAGCTGTGATATATGATATATATACATGTATATATATCATATCTGCTGTATATATATGATATATATATACATATGTATGTGTGTATATATATATATATTTTTCATGTCAGCTGTGTTCAGCCTCTCACAAATGTTCTCACAATTTCATCTAAATTAAGTAACTTGATCATCTACGGTTCTGAATCATTATTAAATTGAATATTAATAATATTAATATCCTTATAAGAGGCTTAAGTTTGATAATCTAGAGATGGAATAAAAATTACTAACAAAAGACCTGAATCTTAGACAATAAGTCATATTATATGTGTGTATGTATATACATGTGTATATATATATATATATATATATATATATATATATATATA
>VMDO01007171.1:0-30536 GCA_007922755.1 Pedetes capensis | reverse complement strand
AAGGAAACACTGAGTGGTTTAAAGTTGAGAAAGGTGTACGTCACGGCTGTATACTTTCACCCTGTCTCTTCCATTTATACGCTGAGCAAATAATCCGAGAAGCTGGATTTTATGAGGAAGAACGTGGCATCAAGATTGGAGGAAGACTCATTAACAACCTGCGTTATGCAGATGATACCACTCTGCTTGCTGAAAGTGAAGAGGATTTAAAACATTTACTGATGAACATCAATGATCATAGCCTTCAATATGGGTTATGACTAAATATCAACAAAATAAAAATCCTTAGGACTGGGGCAGCACGCAACTTCACAATAAATGGAGAAAAGATTGAGGTTTTCCAAGATTTTGCTTTGCTTGGCTCTATAATCAACACCCATGGAAGCAGCAGTCAAGAAATCAAAAGACGCATTGCTCTAGGAAAAGCTGTGGTAAAAGATCTCTTTAGAGTATTGAAAAGTACAGATGTCACATTGAAGACGAAGGTGCGTCTGACTCATGCCATGGTATTTTCAGTGGCATCATATGGTTATGAAAGCTGGACATTGAACAAGAGAGACAGAAAAGAATTGTGGTGCTGGAGACATCTATTGAATATACCACGGACTGCCAAAAGAACCAACAAATCTGTGCTAGAAGAAGTGCAACCAGAGTGCTCCTTGGAAGCAAGAATGGCCAGACTGCCTCTTACATATTTCAGACATGTAGTCAGCAGAGATCAATCCCTGGAGAAGGACATCATATTTGGGAGAGTGGCAGGTCAACGCAAAAGAGGAAAACTCTCCACCAGATGGATTGACACAGTGTCTGCAACAATGGGCTTAAACATAAATAAGATCGTTTGCCTGGCACAGAATCGGCAAGTGTCTCGATCTGCTGTACATAGGGTCACTATGAATCGGACTCGACTCGACAGCACCTAACAACAACAACAACAACAACCATATATATATATATATATGTATATGACCCAGTATTTCTCCAACCATGATCATTGAAACTACGAATTAGAAGGCATTTACAGGCACCCAATGGGAAAAAATTTTAAAGTATTCAGTGATTAACATATGGTTAATGTTATAATTTATATTCCTTAAAGGATCTGAAAAGTCTGGCATTGAATAATGAGGCAGTTTGGTTTATGCCAGAATTCCCCAACTCATCTGAACACTTTCACAAGCCGTTGTTCATTGGAACTTCTGCAATATATTCTCTATCTCTTCTCTATCATACTTATCAAAACCAAGACTTCACATAGAAATAAATCTATGTGTTTCATTTACAGAGCGCAGAGATCCCCTACCATCCCTAACTGCACAAACCTAACAGATCAGTCTTTCCCAAATTAAACTTTCAAAAATGTGAATTTGAAAACCATAATTGGCAGTTTAGTTGTCTTAGTTCATTCAGGCTGCTAGAACAGAATACCACAGAATGTGCAATTTATGAACAGAAGTTTATTACATACAGTTCTGGAGGTTGGAAAGTCCATGATCAAGAAGCAAGCAAATTCAATATTGAGTGCTCACTTGCTTGATAGATGATACCTTCTACATCTTATCATGTGGAGGAAGCAGCAAATGCTCTCCTTTCAGCCTCTTTCTTAAGGGCACTAAACTACTCATGAGGGCAGATCCTTCATAACTTAATCACATCTCTAAAGACCCCACTATCTAATACCATCACACTGGGGATTAAGTTTCAACACATGAATTTTGGGAAGACACAAACATTCAGAGAGCAAGTATATTCAGAACAAAGGCTGAATATCATGTTCTTGATTTAAAGTCCTTCTCCCTTCTTTTCATTGGTAGATCATGCTACTTTCCTCAACACATCTTTTTGCCAATAATATATTTGTGGCTCATACAAATTTTGGGAGAAGGACCTGGCAATCCACTCCCAAGGCAATCCCGAAACAAACTGCCATTGAAAACCCTATGAGGGTCGCTATGAGTCGGATACCGACTTGACAGCACCTAACAACAACAACAACAACAAATTAGCTTCTTCCTGTGTATGCTTTGTCCATTGTCATCACCACTAGAGCATGTTCAATGGTATTTTCAAATGGGAAAAGTCTTCACTGGGCCCAATCCTCTTCAGTGCAAACAAGACCACTCCTTTCTCCAAGCTGTTCACACTGAGTCTATCTGCTGCTGGGTTTGCCACCATGACCAGGTGGAGAGTTGAGAGCTAGAGTGGTTAAGAGCAGGATAGCACGGGAATAGATTCAGTTCCCAAGTCTGTGTAACTGAACAAACTTGGACAAGGTATTTAACCACTCTCTGCCCTGAAGCAGTTTTGGAAGTGGATGAGAATAGAGTATGAATTAAAAATGAACTCAAAGTTAACAGTTCATGTGTTTATGCTTTGCCTCTTTAACCACATTTTAAGTACTTCTATTGTTCGTCTTCCTGCTACTCCTGGTATGTGAATGTGCTCTTTGGAAACTAAAAACCAAATGCTCTGTTGTCTCCATTGACACCCATTCTGTAAGTTTTGTTTGCATCCACACAGATAATGACAAATAATTCACCACTGCCACTTGGCCAGCAAACATTGGAAGATGTTATTGGTTGTAAGATGCCTCAAATTTCAGATATCTTAATACCCAAAAGAAGATACATTGTAGAATAAATGAAATGACACTGTCCTCATGTTATAAAATGGACTCAGATGTAGAGAATAAACTGGATGTTATCAAAGACTGGAGAATAGGCATGGGGCAGGGAAAGGGAAGAAATTGGTTAAGAGATAAAACAGTTCAGTTAGATGGGAGAAATAAGTTCTGGTGTTTTGTTGTATAATACAGTGACTGGGATTTAGCTCAGTTGGTAGAGCGCTGTGCTGCAGTCTCTGAGGTCCCGAGTTCAATTCCCAGCACCGCAAAAATGGGAGAAGGACCTGGCAATCCACTCCCAAGTTAATCCCGAAACAGTCTGCCATTGAAAACCCTATGAGGGTCGCTATGAGTCGGATGCCGACTCGACGGCACCTAACAACAACAACAAATAGTTAATAATAATGTATTATATATTTCAAAATAGCTAAAAGAGAGGAATTTAAAGGTCACAACAAAGAAATAAGTATTTGAGGTGACTGATATGGTATCAATTAGCCTGATTTGATCATTCAACAATGTATACATGTACTGAAACATCACATTGCTCTCCATAAATATATATGTCAATTAAAAATAGAAGCTGAGTGTCATGGCATACACCTGTAATACTAGCACTTGGGAGGCTGAGGCAGAAGGATTGTGAGTTCAAGGCTAGCCTGACTTACATAGTGAGACCCGTATCAAAAACAATAGTAAAAACAACAATATATAAAATAAAACAGGAAAAGCAATTCAGACAAGTTAAATTACTTTTGCTTCATTATGGTGTTAATGATCAGGAAAACTTCATATTGTCCCAAGAACTGATTTTGTAGCTCTATTCCTATAGACATACTATTTCTCTCCAACCGAATGTCTACAAATGCATGAGATCAGTAAAATCCTCAGTGGCTTCAAGACCAGGGAAATGAGCAGCTTTCAGAGGGGTAACTTTCTTTGAGTAATCTTATGGCCTAGCTATATTCCCCAGGACTTAGTGTCAGGATCTTTAAGGTGAATGCCTCATTAGTAAGTTTTTTCTAGCATTAAGAGGGGAAGCTAGCCTCTAAGGATGATAGCTTCAGGTGCACATCTGGCAACTGGGAAGAAGTGTAGGGAAAAGAATGGAGTCAGTCCACCCACCCATCTGCTTCCCCAGCTGGCATGTTTACTGTATATTTTTCCCTGTATATTTTCTGAGCTTAGAGCACCATGCTAGAAAGGAAGTTGGAAGTCTTTGGGTTGCTCAGTTAATGTGTTCTTATTTAGAGGTGTTTTACATCGTGGTTCACAGCCCACCTTTGAGCCAGCCAAGGCAATGATGAACCATTTACTAGTTCTAAGACTCTGGACAAGTAACTTGACCTTTCTATGCTCAGTTTCCTTACCTGTATACATAGAAATATGATATTGACTTCCTCATAGACTTATGAGGATGAAATGAGATAATGAACAGACAGTACTTAGCAGAATTCCTGGTCCATGATAAGTACCCAGCAATTGCTAGCTATTATAATTGTTACTACATTTTTTCTTCTAACTATAAATACAAGCAGAAAGCATAATTCAGAAGGCGTGAAAGAGGCTCTACTATGTCTTCATTCTTGTCCGATTTTCTGGAAATTCATTGAAAATGATAGTAGCCATATTTTTCAAAATGCAATCTAATTTGCATTTGCTGGGCTTTCAAATCCCTAATGTCCTTCCTTTTGCTTATAAAGTGTCTACTTCTGTGCAAGTTTGTAGATCCAGCCTTTATCACGGATGTTAGTGATGATGATTTTTGTTGTTGTTCTTAGTAATCATTTTAATATGGGAATCAACAAAAGCTAAATTATCTGTAATAGGCTGACTCTCCATTTAATGGCCCTGCTATTGTGACTACTTCAGTGAAAATAAGCTGGCAAATGGGAACCACCAAGAGACTGTTCTGCCTGCATATTTATACTAAACTATCAATCTGAACCAACTCTGCATTTGGTGGTTTCTTTCTTTTTCTTTTTTCTTTTCTTCCTTTCTTTTTTGCCTATCCATAGAGAACAATGACCTATTTTTTCACATCTCACATTCTCAGTGAAGCTTTTAGAAAATAAAAATCTTGAAGCTTATTTATCCAATTACTAAAAAATCAAGAAAACTATGGAAAGCTTTTTGTTGTCATTTTGAATTTTTTGTTTGTTTGGTTGTTATTGTTGTTGTTGTTGTTGTTTTTCAGTTTTCTTTTAACCTGTTCTGCTTTTCTGTAACAGAAACGCACAGAGTATAAAGAGTAAAATAATGAACATACATTAATGGGTTGCATTATCTGAATTTACCTTCAAAACAAGCCTATGAGGTAGTTATTATATTTTATTTTTTTATTTCTTTCACAGTTATTACCTTTTATTATTTATTTTTATAATTATGATTATACAGAAGGAAATATGGAGGCACAGGATGTTTTGTAAATTGCCTAGGGTCACACAGCTAGCGCATGTAAAGCCAGGGCTTTAATCCAGGCCATCTGACAACAAAGCCTGTGCTTGTAACTGCTTTTTTTGTGCTGCAAACATTAAGGGTTATTCTAGCTCTAAAATAAGATTCTATGTCGCTAACTCATTTAAATGCTATTCTTTATTTGGGTTTTAAAATGTTTAGTGAAAAAACATGTTATAATTTGGGGAACAGCTGTATACTTCATTTCTCTTTTGTGGCATGGATAACTGAGAGCTCTTTATAAGTAAAATCAAGCTCTTTATTCTTTCCTTGGAAGAACTGGGTAAGTGGCTCTTTGCAAAGAAATGAAGTAAGAAATGTATTATCCCCCAATTGGATGAAACACATGCCATTAGGAGGAATAAGATCCATAATCTCCTTCATTCTCTCTCCATGGTAAAATGTTCTTGTGCCTTAATTAAGGAAGAGAGAACATGAGAGTTCAATAAGAGTCAAAGTTTGTCCTGTTGTGAAGCATCTTAATGGATTTTCACACCTGATTTCCATCTGCAGATGTAATCAGTAAGAATAGGAGACTGAGAAGAGAGCTCTTAGAGAGCTCAAGGAAGCAACACTCCAGATATTTTAGTTATAGCTGAGGTCTAGAAGAGCAAATGGATTTTTTCATCATTTCTACCAGGAGTATTAATCAATATGATCAATATGACTACTTAAGAAATGATGTTTAGACACAAACATTGGAAAAAGAGAGGGGTAATGAGTATTCTACGTTAACTAACTTCTGGGTTTAGGAAAAGCAGTTGCACACACAACATTGTACATAGCCATTATAATCATTACATAGTGTTTAAAGGTAAATTTATACATGTTTGACAATTTAAAATGATATAAAATTGATTATCTGAAGCAACCCTTCAAAACGGTACATCCCAGTATTCTGTGGTTGTTGGAAACCCATATTGTCAATGCATTTTTTCTCAGTTACTAAGTAGTCACTGGTACATTCTATATAATTTAAATGAATAAAATCTTTTGTTTCATTTTGCTATTTCCATTTGAAAGAATTCAGCAAAAAACATATTAATAGCTAAGTTCTATACCAAGGCAGGATCTATAACTGGAACAAATATGAATAAAACAAGACCCATAATTTCAAGGAATTTACAAAACAGTGAGGTAATAAATTGATGGGTAGAGCCCAGATTGAAACAAAGTTTACAGGTTGTCAAAGTCTGACCCTCTTAAGCCCTGTACCCATTAGAAACAAAACTCTCTCCATTGGTTAGGTCTCCTGAATCTTCTGTGAGTTTCCTAATATCCTGCAATAAACTTTTTTCTACTTAAACTAGGTCTGAGAGTCTTACTTTCAGATTTATTTACTGATGTCAACATTTGGAAGGTGTTCACTGACTAAGCATGCATTATGAACTTGCTATTTAAGGATTGCAGACACCATGTGGTATGGAAATACATGACAGGTCATCAAAGTGAGAATAGCAAGACTTCACTAAAACTTAGAAGTCATCATGAAGCAGATCTATCAATATTGAAGATGAAGCTTTTTTTTTTAGACCTGTGTTCTGCTAAGTGAGCTAGATTCCTCTAAAAGATGATCATTTCTATCCCCCCATAATCTGTATGATGTTGAGTTACAATTTTAGTGGAAATATGTCATCTTTTGGTCTCTGACATATTTTTAACAGATGTCTTACGTTTGAGGAGCTTCCCACATGATAAGACCTACCTGCTTAATGTGGAAGCCAAAATGAACCTTCCTAGTCTCCAGCTGAGGCTCAGCCTTTACCAAACAGAATTACTTTCCTGAGATTATTTTATTCAGGAATAACATGGAGAACCAGAAGCCATTACCATATACAAATTCTTATTCTCCTGAGAGAAGCGGAGCATAGGGGAGGAATAAGCCATTCTGAGGTTGTGATGGCAGATGTCTTCTGGATAATGATGACAGGCACATACATAATGTCCACTGTGTGACCAAATGAGCCTCTACTGGTGAAGGTTAGTGTATAATTTGGGGATTGTTCCATGTATGAGCCCATAAGCCTCCTGAAGCTAATATCATTTAATAATTCCTTTTCTACTTAAACTAGCTTACTTGGATTCTGTTGCTTTAAACAAGATCTTTGATGATTACAGGTTTAAATTTCAAAGGTATAATGTTCAACAGGTTTAGAAATGAGAAATATTAAGTGCAATGAATTCTATCAATCAGTAAGCATGTTCTGGCATGATAAAACAGATAGGTAAATTTGATTCTATGATTGTTAGAAAAGAAAAATGCTGAGTGTGAGGACTAAGAGGAAATGTAGTTTGGAGTTTAACAATTCAGGACTTGGAATGAAACACAGTTGGATCTGAATTCTGTCTTCATTACTTACTGACTGATCTTGATCCAGTTATTCATCATTTGGTTTGGATCCCCTGAATCATCATCACTAAGATTTTGGTGGGGTTGAGAGACATGGCAGGTCTGGATATTCTGTACATTCTACACCAGCTGCCAGGGGAATGAGCAGTCATTCAGACACATGGTAGAATTAGCCTTACCTTATGACATTGAGGTTGGGCATGGCAATATTATTTGTCTTGCCAATGATACTTGTGGAAAGAGAGTAATATCACTTCTTAGAGAAAGTTTTAAGAGCAATGTTGATTTGCTGTTCCTTTACCATTGCTGTAGTGACTGTGATAACAACAATAAAAAATGCAGGGGGGCATATGGGAGGGTATTAGGGGAGGTGAACATGAGCAATGTACAATGACATGCATGTGTGGAAATGTCATAATGACCCATTAAGTTGTACACTAATTAAAAAAATAAAATAAGAATAAAACTGCACCTGATTCTTTGAGTAGATGTGATAGGTGTAACTCCACTTAGAATATCATATTATAAGTGAGAAACAAATTTTATAATGTGAGACACTGATATTTTGGGGCTGCTTGTTACCAAAGCTGACCAAGCATATCCTGAGTACTATGGTATTATTAGCATTAAGTGTAAAAATGGTTCAATGGTCAAATAAGATCGAGATATTCTGATATTTTTTTAAAAAAAAACAACTCGTGTAAATTAACTACCTTATTTTTTATTAACTTTTCTGCTTATTTACAATGTGTAGTATTATAATTCAATTATACAACATGTGATGATCAAATCAGGATAATTAGGATTTATATTTCTTTATTTTCTTTCTTTACTTTTTACACAGGGTCTCATTATATAGTCCTGGCTGGCCTGAAACTCACTATCTAGAGCAGGCTGGCCTTGAACTTATGTCAAGTGCTGGGATTACAATTATGCATCATCATGCATGGTTTTCTATGTTTGTAAATAATATAATTTCCACATGTTGGAAGCTTTCAAACTCTAATGACTTTGAAGTGTACAATTAATTGTCGTAGAGTACCATTGCCCTATTGTGCTATATAGAACAATGCAACTACTTCCCTCAACTACAACTGTATTTTGGTGCCAATTATGTCTTCCTGGGATATTCCAATTATGATGATTGTATCTTT
This sequence comes from Pedetes capensis, assembly GCA_007922755.1. Lineage (NCBI taxonomy): Eukaryota > Metazoa > Chordata > Mammalia > Rodentia > Pedetidae > Pedetes > Pedetes capensis. Next base: position 21,952 of record VMDO01007171.1, on the reverse strand, counting down.
TTCCCTGAAGAACTTCTGGAAGGCTTCAATGTGAATTTCCAAGAAAGGGATATAGCTAATGGTGCTTTTCAAGCTTATGTGATTCTAGCACTTTTTTTCTATGTGGCATTGCCCAATGAGATACTGCCTTATAAAAATCTATAATGGAATTCAGTGGAAAACAAATACATAACTCTCTCAGCAAATGTATCTTTAAATGGGAAGTGTGTGTGTGTGTGTGTGTGTGTGTGTGTATGAGAGAGAGAGAGAGAAAGAGAGAGTGAGAGAGTCTCCCAGAGAGAGACAAAGAATGTGAAAAGAAGGAATTCTTTTCTTTTACATTTGTTTTCTGTTTTATTTCTTCTGAGTGAGGATAGAATTTTAGTTCTAAATTGATTAATATTATTACTTGTTTTGGTGCACTGAATTGAGTAGAAGGATTTTATGAAAGTATTATTAATGTGTAACTATTCACCAGAACCAAAGTCTGAGCTTCCACTAAAGCTTTATACTTACCTGAATTACAAGAAAAATTTTGGGGCAACAAAGTCATGTTAGAACAAAATTCAAGAACTCTGTAATGTATAAAATCCTCTCTCTCTCTCTCTCTCTCTCTCTCTCTCTCTCCATCTCCTCCTCTCTCTCTCTCTCTCTCTCTCTCTCTCTTTCTCTCTCTCTCTCATGCTGAGGATTGAACCTAGGGCCTTCCATGTGCTGAACACATATGGTTACTTCAAGAGTTATAGTCATTTGGTATTTTATGTGCCTCCAAGTTGGGTCTGACTCATAGCAACCCTTATAGGAATTTCAGTGGCTGGTTGTTTTGGAATTTATCCAGAAGTGGATTGCCACATCCTTCTCCCATTTTTGTGGTGCTATGGATCAAAATTGGGTCCTTAGAGAGTGGGGAGCAGCACTGTACCAACTGAACTAAACCCTAGCCAGTGATTTGGTATTTTAAAGCCTTATGGAAAAGGCTTTAAATGTGTACAATGTTATTTGCAGTTTCTAATTGCACCAGACAATTTGCAAAGATGTGTAACTATTTCAGATGATTTTGGTCCACATATATATATATATATATATATATATATATATATATATATATATATTGTGCAATACTGAATATAGATCAAAAAAGATATACCTTAACCAAGTCCTATTGATTCTTCTAATTTTCTCTTGAATTTTTCTCTCTTGATCCACTCCCAAAGCAATTGCTCTAACCTATTTCTTTCTCTATTCTAAACTGAATATGATTCTAGAAATTCATAACATGTAGATGGCCACTTAGAATTCTAGATAACAATCTCTCCTCTAACTACCAACTAATAAGATGATTCTAATAAATATTATGGTAGGTGAGTAGGTCCTAAAAATGGTGCAAATATCTGCATAGATGATAAAGATATTCTTTCTCTTGAAGAGTTTGAAATATTACTCAGAAGAAAGTGCTTTCCTACATAAAACAGCAACTTGACAGTAATACAAAGCAGTATATAGCCAAGCACTAAATTTTACTCATAACTGTAAGTAATATAAAATTTAGAGAAGAAAAAGCGATTTACTATTTCAAAAATTGATTTTTTAAAAAATTCAGTGTTTTTAAACTATCATTGATAAATAGGAACTATATATATTTAAGATGTACAATTTGATGTTTTGATATATATTATATATAATACATATATATTTTGATGTATATGTGTGTATATATATACACACATACATACATGCATACACACATTAGGAAATGAGTGTCACAATCAAGCTATGGAAAATTTAATAGAAAAGTAAGATTCAGTTCATACAGAGAAGTTAGGTAAGCAGGCTAGAAGGAAGGAAGAAAAGAAGGAAAGAAGAAAGGAAGGAACAAAGGAACGAAGGAAGAAGGAGTAAACAGGAACTTTTTTACAAGCTTACAAAAGCTTACGAGCAATATGCAAGACTCGTAGTTTAAAAGCTGTTAAATATTCTGAGTGATAAAATATTTGAATAAAATGACATGTCAGATTACTGGATGATAAAACTTAATGCAGTATAAATGCCAATTGGACAAAAATTATATATTTGATATATTTTTCATCAAAACCTCAGTGCTTTATTGCAGGTGGAAATTGATAAAATGATTCTGTTATTTATGTAGAAAAATAAGCATGCAAAAACAGCCAATGGACAAAGGAATAAATATTTCTCCAAAAGATATATTGATAAGCCAGTATGACCAACAAGCACATGGAAACATGCTCAGCATCGTTAGGAAAATGCAAATGACAACCATAAGGTATCACTTTGCATTCACTAGGATGGGTATAACAAAAACAGAAAATAAGTGTTTGTAAGAATGTGGAGGAATTGAAACTCTTGTATATTGTTTGTATGAATTAACAATGCTATAGCTGTCAAAAACAGTTTGGCATTTCTCAGTAAGTTAAACATAGAATTAGCATATGACCCAGCAATTCCACTCCCCAGATAATTAAAAATCAGTGTTCAAACAAAAATGTGCACAATGGAGTTCATAGCAGCACTATTCACCCTTGGAAAAGGGTAGAAACAACCCAAATGCCAATCAATGAACAGATTAACTAAATGTGGTATATTTACACAGTTTAGTATTCAATCATTAAGAAGCAATGAAGTTGCTGATATAGGCCACATGGATGTAAGTAGGAAACATTATGCTAAGCAAAATAAACCAGACACAAAAGGGCAGATAGTATATGATTCCAGGTATTATATCTATCTGGAATAGGCAAATGTATTAGAGACAGAAAGCAGATTAGTGGTTGCCAGGGGTTGCTGGGGAAGAAACAATGAGCAACTGTGTAATAATTACAGGATTTCCTTCTGAGATGATGAAAATGTTTTGGTACTAGGTAGTGGTAATGGTTGCACAAAAAATTGTGCATGTGCTCAAATGCCACTGAAGTGCACACATTAAAATGGTTAAACTTAACAAATTTTATGTTATGTTTATTTAATGACAATTTTTAAAAGGCTAGGAAAAAGTTGAGAGAAATAACAAGGATTAGAGTTTATTTCACCAGATAACACATCATAAAACTATAAATATTAACTGAATAACATATTGTGACACAATAAGTGATAAATTAATGAGGCAGAATAGAAAATTTCCAAATTAAGAGTGTTTGCATATTTAGTAGATAGTAGAAGTAGTTTAAAAACTTTTGGAAATAGCTGGGCATGGTGGTGCATGCTTGTAATCCCAGTGGCTTGGGATGTGGAGGCAGGAGGATCACAAGTTCGAGCAGTCTGCATAACTTAGTGAGACCCTGTCTCAAAAAGTAAAACAATGGGCTGGGGGTGCAGCTCAATGGTCCAGCACTTGCAGAGTATGCAAGCGTGAGGCCCTGGGTTCAACCCCCAGTACTGCAAACAAAACAAAACAAAACACCAAACTTTTGGAAATGATGGATTACTTTATAAATGCTTAAGGAAATGGTACCGTCAATTGATTAAAGAATTACAAATAGGAAGTTGAAGATGGCTGAATAGAAGCACCCAGAAATCACCTACTCCTTCACAAGGAAGAACCAAAGCAATAGGATTATAGCTGCAATTTGAAGTGAGTGATTGAGGGATATCACAGGAAATCAACAGGAAAAAAAATGAAAACTTCCTAAGATTCAGAGACCTGGGACAACAGCATGTTAAGAGAAACAAAATGTCCTGGCACTTGTTGCCTGCTTCCGCAGATGACAAAGGAGGAGTCTCCCTTGTGCAGGAGTAAAAGTAAAAGAGAGAATCTTAGAAAACTATCAGTGCTATTGTTAGGTGCCATGGGTCAGTATCCGACTCATAGCAACCCTGCATACGACAGGGGAAACACTATTGTCAGTGCTTCTCTGCTGTTCATATGGTTTTCAATGGCTGATTGTTTTTCGGGAGTAGGTTGCTGGGTCCTTCTCCCAAGCCTACAGCACCTGGTGTTCCCAGGCGGTCTCCCATCCAAGTACTAACCAGGCCCAACCCTGCTTAGCTTCCAAGATCTGATGGGATGGGACACCACAGTGTTACTGCTACACACAGTGTTACTGCTACACACAGTGTTATCCTATTGACATGGATACTGGCAATCCTAGCTACTGGAAAGTTTTAAAACCCCCATAGGTCTTCAGCCTAGCTAGGAAAGTAGCCTGAGTTCTACACAACAGCCCTGCTTTGGGGAAGGATTGTGCCTCATCTCTGTGTGAGCCACCAGGGTGTTTTAGCCACGAGCTATTTTGAGAAAGAACCTAAGCTCAGTTTGGACTACTCGTGGTATCAGAAAGGCCTACTTATTCCCATCTCTGGGATTCCACAGACATCCCACTGCACTGGCTCAGTGGGTAGCTGGTTCACAAAAGAAATTTGGTTCAATGGAGTGATTCTGACTCAAACCTGAACATCAGGGGACTGGTGTCATCACAGGGAGGGGAATGGAGATCAGAGATCAAGAATCAGGAGATCAGTGAGCATGCTGATACCAGGAGCGTGGTCAGGCAGGTATGGATTCATGTTGGCCTCAGGACTGAAGGCAATCACCAGTGTGGTTCCTGCCACTCCTCTTCCCTGCACCTCATGAAGGTAGTGAGGAAAGAACTCCATGGTTCTGCTGCTGCCCTGCCCACAGGGATGTGATGGGCAGCCTCAACCAATGCTGCACCCTAGCAGTGTGCCTGCCCCTGGGGCACACAACTTGGAAAAGTTTGGAGAAAAACTGCCCTGTGCTAGCCTTGTTCTGCTGTTACTCACTCCCACAGGCACAATAGTGTCGGGGTTTTAGCTCTAGCCCAGCTAAAGTTAGGGTCAAACCCCCAACATAAACAACGTGGTCGATGTCGGGAAAGAAGGACCTCGGGAGACCTTCAGTTGGTTGGAGAAGGACTGGGAAGGTTTATTGGGGTGCTCCCCTTATGGAGAGCAAGGAGCAAGCAGCCCCTATAGAGCAAGGCTCTGTGCCTTTAAGTGCTGGCTCTAGGCCTGCAACATGGAATGCTGCAGGCTAAGTGCTGGTACAGCTCAGCCTTAAAGGCACAGCCACAGCTGCTGGTGTTCAGTTGAGGTCCGATGGTCTTGACTCTCGCGGCTCGCCTTCTTTACCCACCTCCTTCCCAAGGATGGGAGGAGTTGGGAGGCTCTTCGTGGCTTGCTAGATGCCTTTGGCTCTTCGGGGCCCCTGGGCTTGAACTCGCTGGCTTGCTTGTAGGTCTTGCTGGAGTAGGGAGCGCTGGTCCAGGTGATGAGGTTCAGGAGGCGGTCAGAGAGGTGAGGATCGATGGTGCTACAAGGATGGATATGAGGTCCAGGAGCCCTGCTTTTATAGGGTCCTGGAGGGGTCACATGGTGGAGTTCAGCCAATCGGGGCACACAGCTGGCAGGTACAGTGGGCAAAAGGACATAATTGCCAAGTAGAGACAGTTACTACCTGCAAGGTGGTGAGAGGAGCCAATCAAAATTAAGGTGGTTAGGGCTGGTCAAGCTGGCTGGGGGCCATCTTTGCTCACTCGATGGGAGGGGCTGTTTTGAGTGAGTGAAATGAGCCCTGGGGTCAACTAGGGGTCAGCCCCTCAGGCTGTTATGAGGGACCTTACCTGGGAAATATAATTTTAAAAATCCCCAACACAATAGCTGAAGAAATCTAGGGGAGAAAAACCCCAGGTGTTACCCCATCCCCAAACATACACAGCTAAAGGAGGCTTATAGAAGAGTTTTCCTGGCTCCAGCTGAGACCAACTCCTCTTGTTCCCTGGAAGGCCCCACATCAGAAAGAGCCTGGGGGAAAAGCCCCATATGTCATCTCATCTCCAGATGTGCATGGGTTGGGGGGGGTCTGAGTTCTACTTCTGGGTGGGTATGACACTAGCAATACAATGGAATATCAAAAAACTCTGATGCAACCACACCTAAGTGATTCCCCACAACATGTCGGATCACACACTGCTAACAGACCTCAGTATGAGTTCATGGAAAGAGTACTATGGATCCTTATCTTGCCACTGTCCATGAAGTACCTGGTTCCATACCACTGTCTGGTCAGAAAACAAGTGATCCTCACCACTATGGGTGCAGCAAGTAACAGAGAAACTTACAACTCACACATTGAATGTCAAAAGTACCTGAGGATACTTCCATTGCTTGACAGGGGCCACCACTCCCATTGTAGCAGTAGGCACACAGTGGATATGCCACACACTTACTGTATACCCTGTGTCTGCCTCAGCTGGTAGAGTCTACACTTTTGCATGAGAAGTACAGGCAGTGAGTCACACAGGCTCTGATATGGTTTGTTCTGTGTCCAAACTCACTAATCACATCCAAACAAACTACAGGGAAACTGCACTATGGCCCCTAACAGGAGATAAAGCCAACATAAAAAAAAAAACAAACCTGAAACATCCTAGATACATTTTCAGATACATCTTCAGGAGGAAGCCACTTACTAAGAAGGCCATCTAAGGACAGAAATATCTGTTCCACTAGTTGTACAAACTTTAATATAGGAATACAAGAAACAACGAAACAACAAGGTAATTTGACACCTCCAAAAAGTTATAATTCTCTCATAACAGACTCCAAAGAAATCAAAAGAGATGAAATGCCTGATAAAGAATTCAAAAGAATGATTTTGAAATGCTCAGTAGGATCCAAGAGAATACAGAAAAATAGTTAAATGAAATTAGGAAGACAATGCAAAACATGAATGAAAAACAAAACAGAGATTTTGAGACAGAACCAAACAGTAATCTTGGAAATAAAGAGATCAAGGCTGGGCATGGTGGTACATGCCTGTAATCCCAATGACTTGGGAGACAGAGGCAGGAGGATTGTGAATTCAATGCCAGAGGTAGCCTGTATAACTTAGTGAGATCCTGACTCAAAATAAAAATTAAAAAAAGAATTCAATAAGTCAGATAAAAAAATTCAGTTGAAAACTTCAGCAACAGACTAGAGCAAGTGGAAGAAAGAATATCAGAACTTGAATACATGTGTTCTGAAATATCGCATTCAGAAAGAAAAAAAATTGAAGAGCGCATTCAAGGTCTTTCAGACATTAACTGACAACATCAAACATCCTCATTGTTAGAATATCCAAAGGCAAGGAGATAAAAGTTAAGGGAAAAAACAACAAAACCCCCACCCACACAAACAAACAACAACAAAACACAAAAAACCAAAAAACACCATTTAATGAAATAATAGCAGAAAACTTCCCATATTTGGGGAAAAATATGTATAACCATATACAGGAGACCTATAGCATCCCCAAAGAGGCATTTTATAGTCAGACCATCAAAAGTGGAAGACAAAGAATTTAAAAATCTGCAAAAGAAAAGTGCTAAGTCACACTTAAGGGATAATACCATCAGCCTAACTGCAGATTTCTCAGCAGAAACCCCACAGGCCAGAAGTAGTGGAATCACATGTTCCAAGGCCTGAAAGAAAATAACTGTTAACCAAGATTACTACACCCAGCAAGGCTATCCTTCAGAGTTGGAGGAGAACCAAAGACCTTCCAGGATTAACAAACTGAAGGAATTTAAGACCTTATAAAAGATACTTAAGGAAGTTCTACACCCAGAAGTGAAAAATGGTAACTACCATCATAATAGCATGTGAAAGTACAATTCCACCAGAAGAGTAGATACAGAGAAAGAACTAGAAAATAAACAAACATTATCAATACAGTAAACTATTAAACCACAGAGATGAATAAGACAGGAAAGAGTCTGGGGATAAAGCCTGGTGATAGAGCTTACCTAGCATGTACAAGGCCCTGGTTTCCATACCTAGAGCAAAAAAAAAAAAAAAAAAAAAAAAAAAAAAAAAAAAAAAAAAAAAAAAAAAAAAAAAAAAAAAAAAAAAAAAAAAAAAAAAAAAAAAAAAAAAAGAATAAGACAGGAAATAATAAGAGTAGAGGACAGTTAGAAAATAATTCGAAGACAATCGACAAAATTACAGGCATAAGTGTGTACCTTTCAATAATAACTCTGAATATAAATTGACTTAATTCTCCAATTAAAATGTAGACTAGCTAAGTGGGTAAAAACACAAGACCCAATAATATGCTTCCTTAAAGAATCTCACCTCACTTCTAAAGACAAACTGATTGAAAGTGGAACTTTCTCTAGAATAGCTCACAGAATAGATCACAAATCAAGTTTTTTGTTTTGTTTTGTTTTCTGGAACTGGGGTGTTGAACTCAGAGTCTTGTGCATGCCAGGGAAGTGCTTTAGTACTGAGCTATCCCTCTATTGTTGTTAGGTGCCATTGAGTTGGTATCCAACTCATAGCAACCCTACATATAACAGGTGAAACACTATTGCCAGTGCTTCTCTGCTATTCATAGGGTTTTCAATGGCGGATTGATTTTTGGGAGTGGGTTTCTGAGTCCTCCCACACCTACAGCATCTGGTGTTCCCAGGTAGTCTCCCATCCAAATACTAACCAGGCCTGACCCTGCTTAGCTTCCTAGATCTGACAGGATAGGATGCTACAATGCTATGGCTGCAAGCTCTGAGCTATACCTCTAGTCCCTTTAAAATTCTTTTAGCCAGGTGTGGGAGCCTGGCTAAATCCCAGTGATTCAAGAGGCAAAGGCAGAAGGATTGCAAGTTTGAGGCCAGAGGCAGTCTGTGTAACTTAGTGAGACTCTGTCTTGAAAAAGTAAAAAATGGGTTGGGGGTGCAGCTCAGTGGTACAGCACTTACAAAAGCTTGTGTGAGGCCCTGTGTTCATCTCCCAGTACCAGAAAAAAGTATTTTGAGGCAGGGTCTTTCTAAATTGCACAGGCTGCGTCTGGTCTTCAATTTGCTGTCCTCCTGCCTCAGTCTTCTAAGTTGCTGGGATCACAGGCATGCACTATGCTTTACCTTAAGTTTTAACTAATTAAAACAAATTAAAATCATATCCTATGTCTTTCTGATCATAATGGCATGAAATTAGAAGTCAACAAGGAAAAATTTAGAAATTATATAAATCCATGAGAATGAAGAACAAACTTTCAAATGAATATAGTGGTTCATAGAGGAAATCAGAAGGGAAATATAAAATTTTCTTGAAATAAATGCAAACAGAAACACATCATATAAAAATATTTGAGAGGCGGAGTCTGCTCCTGGGAGGAGACCCTTCACTTCTGCGCGGCTCCCATCTCCTCCCCAGAGCCAGATCCAGGATGAGAAGACTGATAAAAGAAGCTCGCTGAAAAGCTGTAAAATGCCCAAATCTGGGTTCATAAAACCAGTTCAGAGTGAAAATTCTGACAGTGACAGCAATATGGTAGAGAAACCATATGGAAGAAAGAGTAAAGAGAAGATTGCATCTTACAGCAAAACTCCAAAAATTGAAGGAAGTGATGTAGGCAAGGAGATGAAAGAGAAATCATCCATGAAACGTAAACTTCCTTTTACCATTAGCCCGTCAAGAAATGAAGAACGAGATTCAGACACAGAGAAAGAAGGTCCAGAAAAGAAGAAAACAAAGAAGGAAACTGGAAATAAGAAATCCACACCAGTTAGCATTCTTTTTGGTTATCCACTCTCTGAGCGAAAGCAGATGGCACTTCTCATGCACATGACAGCAAGAGACAACAGTCCAGATTCTATACCAAATCATCCATCACAAACAGCACCAGCCCAAAAGAAAACTCCCAGCTCTTCATCTCGACAAAAAGATAAAGTTAATAAAAGAAATGAACGTGGTGAAACTCCTTTACACATGGCAGCTATTCGAGGTGATGTGAAACAAGTCAAAGAATTAATAAGTCTAGGGGCAAATGTGAATGTGAAAGACTTTGCAGGTTGGACACCACTGTATGAAGCTTGCAATGTTGGATATTATGATGTTGCTAAGATACTTATAGCAGCTGGAGCAGATGTTAACACACAAGGCTTAGATGATGACACACCACTCCATGATTCTGCTAGCAGTGGGCACAGAGAAATAGTGAAACTGTTACTTCGTCACGGAGGGAATCCATTTCAAGCGAATAAACATGGGGAGCGTCCAGTGGATGTAGCAGAAACAGAGGAGTTGGAGTTGCTGCTGAAAAGAGAGGTGCCCTTGTCTGGTGACGATGAGAGTTACACAGAACAAAGGAGCAACTCAGAAATAGAAGAGGCCTGCTGCCGTTGTGAAACATTCTTCCCAAGAAGGTCCCAGAGAATCTCTGAAACTCAAGAGTCAGCTTGCTCAGGGAATAGTCTCAGCCAGAATACTAAGAGTAGAGATAACCACAGATACTGCAAAGAAACCTGTCACTTAGAGAAAACTCTGCACAGAACTGTTCAACAGTTTTCCCCTTTATCAATCTGGAAAGAAGTCTGCAGATTTGAGGGAGGTCAGCTGAATAAAAGACAAGAAGGATCAAGATGAACAAACAGAACAGCTGATCCTGGAGATTGTAAATAATATAGGAAGAAAAAGCGTAAGTTCTGAAAAACCCTTGGAGAATACAGAGAGCACCTTCTCCACCAACCATAACAACAAAAGGCTGCTGTGAAAAAGAATAATCAAGGAGGTGCTTGAAATTCAAGATTACTAAAGTAAGTATTCTCTACAGGACTAAGGAATAGACCACACATTCCTGAAGATCTGATTTGAGATCTAAGAGAATGGCAACCTATGAGATATACAGAAAGCAAAGATATTAGAACTATAAGAACAATGACACTTAAAAATATCTAGGACATAGGTTATTCATATTGCAAAACAGAACAAATGTTAGGAAGAAAATATTTTTTTACTTGAAGGAAGTGTGCCCTAATTGAAGCCTTATGCTTTTAAATGAAAAGGAATTTTTTTGGTTCGGTTTTTTGTCCCCCCCCCCAAGAAAAGTGAGAGGAGAGTTGGGGGTGGTGGCACACATTTATAATCCCAGGACTTGGGAGGCAGAGGCAGGAGTATCATTAGTTTGAGGGCAGTCTGTGCTACATTGCAAGTTCCAGGACAGCCTGGCATACATAGTGAGACCCTGTGTCAAAAAAGAAAAAAGAAAAGATAAAACTAGGAAAGAAAAACCCACAACTAGACACATCACAGCTTCTAGAATAGAGATTTTTTTTATTGGACATTTTTAATGTACACCTTAATGTGATTCATTCTGACATGCTTTTCATTGTGGCATTTACATATATGCATTTTGATGTACATTATTCATATAGGTTCCCCCTTACCCTCTTATATGCCTCTCCCAGATTTTTTTTTTAATATCCTGTAAGCTCCCAGAAATAGAAAGAAACATGTTAGTGACAAAGGCAAGAAAGATATGAAGACTAACTCAGGGTTTTGATGAAAATGTCTAGCATGACAGTAACGAGCATTTGGCATATCATAGGACAGAATACCAGAATTTTGTGGAAAGTGTCATCAAGAAAAGAATAGGTCTGTTGCATGTCATAGCACACAGCTTTAATCCCAGCACTCAGGAGACTGAGGCAGGAGGATCATAAGTTCAAGTCTAGCCTAGGCTACATAGTGAGAGCTTATCTCAATAAGTAAGTAAGTAAGTAAATAAATAAATAAATAAATAAATAAACAACGAAAGTAAAAATCTGAATAAAGTTTATTACATTGGACATCTATTTAAAAGGAAATATTCAAAACCATACTTTATATGACATTACAGCCTTATAATCTTTAAATTTAAAATATTATTTATATTTACCTGAAGTATAGAAATTGTTCTAACAACTAAATTCATATCAAATTTAATATTTTCAAATAAGCTATTAAAATGACTATCTTTGAAAAAAATATTTGAGAGGCAAAAACAATACTAAGAGGGACATTGATTACAATGAGTGTTTACATCAAAAAATAGGAGGATTTCAAATAAACAATCTAATGATGCATCTCAAGGACTCAGAAAAGCAAGAACAAACTAAACCTAAATGTATTAGAAGAAATTAATAAATAAAAGAAATAGAGACTAAAATAAAAGATTAATGAAATGAAGAGGTCTTTGCAAAGATAAACAAACTTGAACCATTTTTAGTTAGACTGTCCATGGAAAAAAGATGATAATAATTCAACATATACAAATCAATAAATGCAATACATAACATCAACAGAATCAAGGCTCAAGGCATGAAAATAATCCCATTCACAATAGTCACAAAAATTGTTGTTGTTGTTAGGTGCTGTCAACTCCTACCTGACTCATAGTGACCCTAATGAGTCAAAAAATTACCTATGTGTAAACTGTATAAACTAAGGAAGTTAATGACTTCTACAAGAAAAATTACAAAACATTGATGAAAGAAATTGGAGATGATATTAAATGATGGAAAAACTTCCATATTTGTGATTGAAAAAATTAATATTACCAAAATGTCTATAGTACTCAAAGTGATCTACATATTCAGTGTAATTCCCAGTAAAATTCCAATGACATTCTTCACAGAATAACCACAAAAACCCCTAAAGTTCATATGAAAGCAAATAGGACCAATGAATAGCCAAAGTTATCTTGTTCAAAAAGAAGAAAACTGGAGGCATCACAATACTCTGATTTCAAAGAGATACTACAGTGCCAGAGTAACCAAAATAGCATGGCACTGGCATAAAAACAGACACATAGATCAATGAAACAGAATAGACAACCCAGAAATAAACTCATGTATCTACAGCCAACCAATTTTTAACAAAGCTGCCAATAACATACTGATACATTTAGAGAAAGAACAGCTTTTTCAGTGAATTCAAGTGCTGGAAAATGGGATATCTACATGTGTAACACTGAAATTTGACCCATTATCTCTGATCCTGTACAAAAAATCAACTCAAAATGGATCAAAGATCTTTTCCTTCCCCCTAGTAATCTTATTTTATTAGTAACTTTTAGTGTAAAACTTAATGGGTCTCATTATGACATTTCCATACATGCATTTCATTGTACATTGCTCATGATCATGTTCCTCATTACCCTCTCAAATCCATACCCCATCCTCACCCTCCCCACCAGTGGTTCCCTGTCTACTTGTATGTCTTATTGTGTGTACATCTATCTCTCTATATATACATCCCTGTCTGCAGCCATACCACCCTGGTATCTGATCCTGCCTGGTTTCAGAAGCAAATCAGAGTTGGGCTAGTTAGTCCTTGGGTGGGAGACCCCTGGGAATACAGGGTGCTGTAGGCTTGGGAGAAAGACCTAGCAGCTTACTCCTGAAACAATCAGCCATCGAAAATTCTATGAATATTAGGGAAATACTGACATAGTACTAGGTAGTGTTTTGTTCTGTTGCACATAGCATCACTATGACTCAGACCCAACTTGATGGCACCGAAGAACAACAGCATATACATCCCTATTTTGCCTTAAGGGCAAAAAATATGTGGTATTTCCTTTCCTTTCTCCCATTGCTCTCTCTTTTTGTCCCCTCCCTTCTCTTCAGTCCTATATCTTTTCCTACATATAGACCTTTTAATTTCATGACCTATATATTTTAATACGGAATGTATGCATATATGTGTGTGTATGTATATATATATATATATATATATATATATATATATATATATATATGAATGAGCTGGGATTTAGTTCAGTTGGTAGAGTACTGCGCTGCAGTCTCTGAGGTCCCGAGTTCAATTCCCAGCACCGCAAAAATGGGAGAAGGACCTGGCAATCCACTCCCAAGGCAATCCTGAAACAGTCAGCCATTGGAAACCCTATGAGGGTCGCTATGAGTCGGATACTGACTCGATGGCACCTAACAACAACAACAACAACAAATATATATATACATGTCTAACATCTACACATGAGTAAAAACAGGGGATTTTTGTCTTCCTGAGTCTGGCTTATTTCACTTAAAATGATGACCTCAGTACCATTAGTTTTCCAGGATGGATCTTAATGTCAAACCTGAAACTCTGAAACTCCTAGAGAAAAATACAGGAAAAATTCTTTAAGATATTAGTATATGCAATGAGTTTTAGATAAGATAATAAAAGCATAGGAAACAAAAGCAAAAAATTGACAAATACAATTACATCAAACTAAAAATCTCGTCACAGTAAAGTATACAATCCACAAAGAGACAACTCATGGAATAGAAGAAAATATTTGCCAGCTACTCATCTAACACAGGATTAATAGCTAAAACACCAAGAACTTAATGATAGAAAGCTAATAATTTGATTAACAAATGGGCAAGTAATTTGAACAGATACTTGTCAAAAGAAAAAATATGAATAGTCAGTAAATGTATGAAAATATGTTCAATATAATTGTCAAGAAAATGCAAACCATAATCACACTGAAATACCATCTCATTCCAGTTAGAATGGCTATTACTAAAAAATAGTAAAAAATATTGTTAAAGCTGTGGGAAAAAAGCAACTCTTCCTGACTGTTTCTGGGAATGTAAATTAGTAGAGCCACTACAGAAAATAATATGAAAGGTCCTCAAAATACTGAAGACAGAAATACTATATAACTCAGCTACCCCACTCCTGGGTATATATCCAAAGGAAATTAAATCGGTGTACAAAAGAGACATCTACATATCTATGTTTATTGTAACACTCTTCAAAATAAGATATGGAATCAGTCTAGGTACTCATCAACAGATGAACAGATAAAGAAATATAATATATATTCACAATAGAGTGTTATTCATCCATAAAGAAAAGTAAAATCCTGTCATTTTGCAGCAAATGGATGAGTTGGAGGACATCATGCTAAACAAAATAAATCAGAAGCAGAATGGCAATTAAGTATTGCATATTCCATCTCACATATGGAAATAAACAAACAAAAAACCCCCAAAAAGTTAGCATGAAATTTGAATAGTGATTACTAGGGATGGGAATAGTGCAGGTGTGGGATGGTGAAGACAAAAGAAGGGTGATTGTATATTATGAATGTACTGTATATACATATATAGAAATGTCACACTGAATTCCATTAATATCTAAAATTAATATCTATTGATAAAATTTAGCATCATTAATAGCTTTGTAAATGTAATATTGCCAAAGACTTTCTTAAATATCTACCCTAACATTTAGTAAAATTTAAGTCATTTATCCTTATAGTACTTCACAGTCTTAAAAAATAGTAATAATGTTTAACATAAATATCAACAGAAGATTTTTAAAAGTTACTATAGTTAAAAAGAAATTAAATGTAAAAATAAAATGATAGACTAGAAAACATATGGGTGAATTTTTTCTAGGTTTTGGAGAAAAGAAAATTATCAGCTTAATACTGAAAATACAATCAAAAATGAAAAGATTTTGCAGCTTAATACTGAAAATACAATCAAAAATGAAAAGATTTTGACTATCTAAATTTATAAGATTTGTAATTATAAGCTGAAAATTATGCCACCAGTATTTCAGAAACCAACAAAGCCTCCCATGGTGGACAGGTTTCAGCTGAGCTTCCAGACTAAGAAAGACTAGGGAGAAGGACCTGGCAGCCCACTCTCAAAACAATTAGTGATTGAAACCCTATGAACAACAGAGAAACACGGTCAAATATAATGCCAGAAAGTGACCTGCACAAGCTGGAAGGCATTCAAGAAACAACTGGGAAAGAGTTGCCTTCTCAAAGTAGAGTTGACTTTAATGATGAGAAGGAGGTAAAGCCCCTGGGACCTCCTTTTGCTGATGTGGCACTACTCAAAATGAGAGAAAACATAGTGACTGCAACATTGGGCCCAAACATTAGCTGCAACATTGGGCCCAAACATTAAAAGATCATGTGCATGTCACAGTGTTGGGTAGAGATTCATTCTGCTGTACTTAGGGTCACTATGAATTGGATCTGACTGTATGGCACCTAACAACAATACTAAAAGCATAATCATAAGTGAAAAGATTTTGACTATCTAAATTTATAACATTTGTGATTATAAAAAATCTATACAAAAAGTCAAAAATAAAAGACAAATGACAAAATATTTTTAAGACATATAACAAAAGACTGTTATCCTCAATGAGTAAAGAGAAGCATGGAGAAAGAGAAATTTAAGAAAATTTTTTAGATAGCGGACAGATAACACACACCTTCTGTCCCAGAGTAAAGGGAAGCCTCGATTAGGGGTTTGGAACTCACACTGAATAGGTAGAAACAGTGATATATTAGATTGGGAGATAGAAGATGCAACTGGACGGACATTGAAATCAAGGAGTTGGCTTTGGAGGAGCTACACAGAGGTCAGTAGCAGGACCACCATTCTGCCATTTCGCTATCACGCAGACAGCAGATAGAATCCCGGACACTCGGAGGAGACTTCGCACACACACCAATGGGGGCCAAACCCAACACGGAGTGCAACCTTGACATCACACTCTCACCCTGCCTGAGGAATACAATCTACAAGTTTTGGGTGAGTCAGTTTGAGGTGGCACACGGAATTGCCATCCGTAGCAGCACACATCCCGCAGCCTGAGATGCTGGGCTATTGTAGGCCCCTCATGCAAGAAAAAAGGGATCAGATCCATAAGAGTAGATACACGAGGGTACAGGGAGTGATCTCGGAGGGAACTGGGAAACTGGTGCCAGCGGTATGCGTCAAGAGCTGAGACGTGGCTCCCTCCCTCCTGTTGTGGCGGGACAGTGGTGCAGACGCAATCTCCACAGACATACGGGCACACATACACCCGGATCCCAGACACACCAGAGGTGATCCTAAGTCATCCCACTGCACTGTGGAGAAGACTGGGGTCTGTGGAGGTGGCTGAGCCCCACGCTGACAGAGTGCTCTTTTTCAGCAGAGCTTAGGGGCACTATTAGCCACAATAAGAGCAGTTTCAAGTGCAATCGCCCGATGGACAGACCTGCTACAGATTCCCTCCGGGGTGGTTGGATATCATCCCACCCACAAGAGGGTATGGTCCTCAAAGTGGGTGGAAAGCCCTGCCCCCCCAAAAAAAAAATCCATGATAGCAGCCATATTCCCTCCATGTTGTAGACTTTGGGGCGAAATATCTGATTTGTGGAATTGGCGCCTGAACTACGTGGAACAGGGAGAACTCCAGGGAGGACCCCACAGGTTCCATTGTCTCTCGAACAATACAATAGACACAGAATATTTCTTGGAACAGTCTCTTTGGGCACTCGGTGTCCCACTTAAACCCAGGACATTGTGGGGCAGTATGCCATTATCTACACAATCGGCAAAACCTCTATAGACTAACACAGACTGCTTCTGCAGATTGTGTGAAAACACTGCCACCCTGAGTTCTGTAGGGAGCACTGCTTCACCCGATAGAAATGGGTTTCCACAGTGCAGATTCCACATATAAGAACATACAAGGGATTTTTTCTCTTTTTCTTTTTCTTCTTCTTCTTCTTCTTCTTCTTCTTCTTCTTCTTCTTCTTCTTCTTTTTCTTCTTCTTTTTCTGTATGGGGGTTTGAACCCAGTGTCTTGCACCTGCTTGCTTTGTAGGTGGTGGGCCGCCAGGCTGCACCCCTAGCCCATATTTTTAATTTTTGAGACAGGGGCTTGCTGGGTTGCGAAAACTGCCTCTGATCTCAGGCTTGTGATCCTCCTGTCTCTGACCCCCAAGCTGCTGGGATTGCAGGCGTGCACCACCGCACCTGACTACAAGTGTTTTTATATGTGTGTGGGAGTGTGTATGCATGAGTTTTTGTTTTTTTTTTGTGTGTGTGTGTTTTGTTTTGTTTTGTTTTGTCTTGTATGGGGGTTTGAATCCAGGGTCTTGCGCCTGCTTGCTTTATAGGTGCTGGACCGCTGTGCTGCGCCCCCAGCCCAAATTCTTTACTTTCTGAGACAGGGTCTCACTGGGTTGCGCAGACTGCCTCTGCTTTTGGGCTTGCGAACCTCCTGCCTCTGACCCCCCAAGCCTCTGGGATTGCAGGCGTGCACCACCACACCTGACTACAAGTGTTTTTACAGGTGTGTGGGAGCGTGTATGCATGAGAGTTTTTTTTTTTTTTTTTTTTTTTTTTTGTACGGGGGTTTGAACCCAGGGTCTTTCTCCTGCTTGCTTTGTAGGTGCTGGACCGCCAGGCTGAGCCCCCAAACCATATTCTTTGCTTTTTGAGACAGGGTCTCGCTGGGTTGCACAGTCTGCCTCTGATCTTGGGCTTATGATCCTCCTGCCTCTGCCCCACAAGCTGCTGGGACTGTAGGCATGCACTACCGCACCTGACTACAAGTCTACAAGTGTTTATATATGTGTATGGGAGCTTGTATGCGTGAGGTTTTTTTTTTTTTTTTGATGCTTTTTCTTTTATATGGGGCTTTGATCCCAGGGTCTTGTGCCTGCTTGCTTTGTAGAAGCTGGACCGCTGCACTGCACCCCCAACCCATACTTTTTGCTTTTTAAGACAGGGTCTTGCTGGATTGTGCAGGCTGCCTCTGATCTTGGGCTTGTGATCCTGCTACCTCCGACCCCCAAGCCACTGGGATTGCAGGTGTACACCACCACACCTGACTACAAGTGTTTTTATATGTGTGTGGGAGCGTGTATGCATGAGTTCTTTTTTTTCTTTCCTTCCTATTTCTCTTCCTTTCTCCTTTTACTCTCTTCCCTTTTCCTATTCTCCTCTTTTTCTTAAGCTATATATGTGTCCTTGTATTAATTATTTTAACCTTAAGTCTTAAATTAAATTTTAATTTTGACAGTAATTTTTATTAGCCTCTGTCCTCTACCTCCTCTTTCCCCTTCTTCTGTCACCAGATTATGCCCTTTCTCACCCCACAGAAGAGAAACAAAATTTTTTGCCTCCCTTAACCCCTAGCCCCTTTGGAGTTGGGCTGGTGGGCTAAAGAGAGAACCACACAAACCAAAAAGCTGAGAATATACCCTGCTTATAAGCTCATATAAGCACCAGAGATTCAGCACCACACAATCTCAAAGGAATAACAGAGGGAGAAGTTCTGTACACTCAGGAGAGATGAATTCTACATCCCAGACCACATTATGGGCACACAAAGTAAACCTTCAAAAAACACAATGGGGCAGGATGGCTCTGAAGGCCCCACAGATCAAAGCCCCTGAACAAATAACTCCAAGGACTCTCAATTCTTAGAGATCTCTGATTTGGAATTCAGAGTCATGGTTATAAACATGCTAAGAGAAATTAAAATGAATACTAAAAGCACTCTGGAAATCCTTAAAAGGAAGGTTTCCCGCTTGGAACCAATTCTATCATCCCAGTTAGAAATGATAAGGAAGAACCAAGTCACTCTCCTTGAAACTCAATCCAAGTTATTTGAATTGAACTTGGCTAAAGAATACTTTTCATCGAGACTGGATGAATCTGAGCTGAGGATTTCCAATTCTGAGGATGCCATAAATGAACTTAAACACAAACAGTCAGAAATGGAATCAAAGATAAAGGTATTAAAAAAAGATTTCCAGGAGAACTCAGATAGAAAGAAAAAATGAAATGTAAGAATTCAGGGCATCCCTGAAGGAGAAGAAAGATCCACTGGAGGCCTTCAAAATCTACTGAATGATATCCTCAGGAAAACTTCCCAAAGATAGCACAGGAAATGGATATATACACCACTGAGACATTCAGGACTCCTTTGAAGGCTGACTTAAATAGATCATCCTCGAGACACGTCATCACTCGCATGCTGTCGTTAGAGAGTAGGGAAGGTATCCTGCAAGCAGCAAGACAGAAACCCCTTATTACTTATAAAGCAAAACCTATTAAAATTACTGCAGACTTCTCCATATCAACATTGAAAGCTAGAAAGGAATGGACACAGGTGATTCAAATACTAAAAATAACAATCTCCAGCCAAGACTAATATATCCAGCAAAATTATCTTTGATAATAGATGAGGAGTATAAGATATTTAATGATGTTGAAGCTTTTAAATGATATGCAACCACCAAACCAGCACTGGAGAGGATTGTAAATCAATTACCACATCCAGGAGAATTAAGACAACCCTATAAAGCAAATCAAAGAACTGGTTAGTTGAAATGAGCACAACCCAAGAAAGGACCAAAGCAGGATTCATAAATCAGTAACAGGTAATGATTGGGTATATAACAATAAATGCTACTCAATAATCACTATTAATGTAAATGGTCTTAACTCATCAATTAAGAGACAGAGGCTGGCTAACTGGATGAAAAAACACAAACCATCAATATGTGGTATGGAAGAAACTCATCTAACTCACAAAGACTGAAATAAACTGAGAGTTAAGGGCTGAAAAAATGTATACCTAGTGGGGGGGAGAACAAAAGAAAGCAGGTGTTGCAATACTAATTTCAGATAGATTAAATTTCATTCCAAAACTAATTAGAAGAGACAAAGGAGGACATTACATTTTAATACAAGGAACAATCAATCAAGAATCAATAACACTCCTTAATATTTATGCCTCAAACATAGGGGCACCTAGCTTTATAAGACAAACCTTATGGAATATAAAGAATTTTATTGGACCAGAATCAATAATAATGGGAGACTTCAATACCCCACTTTTATCAAGAGAAAGGTCATCAAAATGAAAAATCAACAGAGAAACGTCAAACCTAATCTCCACCCTAAACCAGTTGGATCTCACAGATATATACAGAATATTTCATCCACATAATGAGGAATACACATTCTTTTCAGCTCAACATGGAACGTTTTCTAAGATAGATCATATTCTAGTCCATAAGAACTCCCTCAACAAATACAAAAAGTAGAAATTATTCCCTGTTCCTTATGAGATCATAATGGGATAAAATTGAAGCTCAAGAGCAAGAATAATCCCAGAAATTTTACAAACTCATGGAGACTGAATAATACACTGCTGAATGACCCATGGATTGTTGATGAAATCAAATTGGAATTTAAAAAATTCCTACAATCAAATGATGATGAAAACACATCATACCAAAATATATGGGATACAGCAAAGGCAGTTTTAAGTTTAAGTTTATAGCATTAAGTGCCTTCATCAATAAAATAAAGAAGAGCCAAACACATAACCTAATGATGCATCTTAAGACACTTGAAAACCAACAAAAAAATCAAGCCTAAAAGGAACTCCCAAAAGGAAATTACAAAAATAAAGGTTGAAATATCTCACTTAAAATCCAAAGAGATAATTCAAAAAATTAATAAGACTAAGAGCTGGTTCTTTGAAAAGATTAATAAAATAGACACCCCATCTGGCTAACCTCATCAAAAAGAAAAAGGAAAAATCCAACATAGTACTGATTATGAAAGACAATGGGTCCATAACCACCGACTTCAATGAAATACAGAAAATTGTCAGGGATTACTATGAGACAGTATTCCCAAAAATATGAAAATGCAGAAGAAATGGACAAATTTATTTACATGTATGACTTACCAAAGCTAATCTCAGAAGATATAACTGACTTAAATAAGCCCATTACATATACAGAAATAGAAAAGGTAATTAATAGTCTCCCAACAAAGAAGAGCCAAGGTCCTGATGGATTCACAGCAGAATTTTATCAAACTTTTAAAGAAGATATAATACCTGTCTTACTCAAATTATCCCAAAAAATAGAAAAGGATAGAACACTCCCAAATTCATTCTATGAAGATACTATCACCCTGATACCTAAACCAGGAAAAGATTCAGCTAAGATAGAGAATTATAGACCCATCTCCCTTATGAATCTAGATGCAAAAATATTTAATAAAATTCTGGCAAACAGAATCCAGCAGCATATAAAAAGATTATCCATCATGACCAAGTGGGATTTATACCACAGATGCAAGGCTGGTTTAACATATGGAAATCAATTAATGTAATCCAACATATCTAGAAACTGGCAAACAAAAACCACATGAACATCTCAATGGATGCTGAAAAGGCCTTAGACAAAGTTCAACACCTTTTCATGACAAAAACACTGGAGAAGATAGGTATAACAGGCAAATACCTTAATTTCATAAAAGCCATTTATGACAAACCTACAGCCAACATTATATTAAATGGAGAAAAACTGAAACCATTTGCTCTTAGATCTGGAACAAGACAAGGATGTCCT
>VMDO01007170.1:0-93627 GCA_007922755.1 Pedetes capensis | reverse complement strand
GATATGAACTGAGAGAACTAAATTTTGATCCTGGATGGAATAGCAATACACTACTACAAATGATAACATTCTTTAAATTACTAGAATAATTTAACAAATCAAAGAGTCCTTTTAATTTAACAAATTGAAAATATTTCAAATATTATTTTAAAAAACAGGTAAATTAACCTATGGAAAAAAGGCTTTAGAAAAAAGTAATGATGGTGGAAAACCTCTATCAATTTTGTAAAAATATTGAAAAACACCATATGTGTAAAATTGGATTAAAATCAGAATAATAAATCTAGACTCTAGAACTAAGCAGAAATTTCTATATTTAGCATATGACTAACTGGATTTTAAAAATTTAAAGACTATTTACTCAGTGCTACTAGGAAAATACACTAAATCTATATCTTATATGATATATTCAAATAATTTCCATAATGATCAAAAAGGTAAATATTTGCAATAAACAAACACATACATGTACAAATATCTAAAAAAGTAGGAGAAACAAATATATTCATCCCTGTTATAAATGCGAGATAAGTGACAAAATTGCTTGAAAGGGACAAGGTAGGAAATTTTTTTGTTTTTTTTTGCAGTACTGGGGGTTGAACCCAGGGCCTCGCACCTGCATGCTTTGCAAGTGCTGGACCACTGAGCTGCGTCCCCAACTCTTTTTTTTTTTTTTTTTTTTAACTTTTTGAGACAGGGTCTCGCGAAGTTACACAGACTGCCTCTGGTCTTGAACTTGCGATCCTCCTGCCTCCGCCTCCCGAGCCACTGGGATTACAGGCATGCGCTACCGCACCTGGCAAGGTACAAAAAGTATTTTGAAGGTTTATACAATAAAATGAAATAAATCAGTTTTAAAGGAAAAATGAGTGAAAGGGAAAAAATGTGTGTCAACTACCATCTCCTACTATATTACATTATCAATTCAAAGTAAGTATAAGTTAGGGATCCTCATGACAGATGGTAAATGTAATTAAAATTTGATACAGA
Source organism: Pedetes capensis (assembly GCA_007922755.1). Classification (NCBI taxonomy): domain Eukaryota; kingdom Metazoa; phylum Chordata; class Mammalia; order Rodentia; family Pedetidae; genus Pedetes; species Pedetes capensis. The sequence goes on along the minus strand of VMDO01007170.1, from coordinate 92,637 downwards.
AATTTCAGATAATAAAATATTATATGGAAAAATGCAGCTGCATTAAAGAAATGAAACAAAGGAAATTGAAGACACCATAAACATGAATTAGCTGAGGATGGTAACACATGCCTGTAATCTCAGCACTTGGCAGGCTGAGGCAGGAGGATTGTGAGTTTGAAACTGAGGCAGACTGTATAACTTAATGAGACCATGTCTCAAAATAAATAAAATAAAACAAAATAAATGGGCTAGGGTTGCAGTTCTGTGGCAGAGCATTTACAAAGTAGGTGCAAGGCCTTGGGTTCAACTACCAAGTACTGGGAAAAACAAACAAACACAAGGCCAGCAGGGGCTACAAAGTGAGACCCTGTCTCAAAATTATTTATTTATTTATTTATTTAACCGAATTAATTAATTAATTTAATTAAGTAAATTAATTAAATTAAGTAAAAATTAAATAGAACCAAGATGCTATGGAGAAACTAGGATGACTTAGCTTCAAGTATTACAGATAAACACAACCTTTTTTGGATAGAAATTTGGGGAAAGCTACATTTCACAACCTTCATTGACCCAATAATTTTGATCTGAGGAATGCACAAATAGAATCACATAATTCAGTTAAAGTTATCTGTACAAATTTGCTCAGCAAAAATTGGAAATAAAAAAAGTCTAGCAAAAGACTGATGTATAAAAAAAGTATTGAAATTTGAATTCAATTGTTTCACAGAAATGTTTAAATGACATGAATTAAAGATTTTAAAAGGCAAGATCCATAATAGAATGTACATACATATTTTCATTACAGTGATGATAATTTTAAACTTTAAAATTAAAGTTTAGGAGAAAATTTGGAAAGATATAAGCAAATTTAAATATTATGGATTAATTTTTCTCATATGTTAATCAAAAACTGTAATCTTTAAACAGTAAAAGCAAAGGTATACGGCCTGAGTTTAAAAATGAAGAAATCAACTCCAAGAAAAGCACAAATATGAAATAAAATATTACTTGGAAAATATGAAAAATATTTTTCAAGGTAAGGAAGAAAACAAGGCATACTGTTACAACATGAAGCCACATTGTGGGTGTGGCTCACTGATAGAGTGTTTGCCTAGCATATACAAGGTCCTGGGTTTGATCCCCAATATAACAAAATGCAAAAGAAAAACCAAGAAAAAGAAAAAAGAAAAACAAGAAACAAAGTTATACTCAAGGACTCTATTCCAGGGCTATGCAAATATATTTAAGGAGGCTGAACAACTGAAATCTATGTAGTCTGCATTATGGCTCATTTTAGAGATATAAATACAAAGTCAAGAAGTTAAGTGACATCTTTGTTTTTCAGAATTTTATTAAGGGAATTTCCTAACATACTCAAAAGCAAAAAAAGACTAGTATAATGAACCCTATGTAGCCACAACTTAGCTTCAATAGCCATTAAGAATACTATGAAAAGCCGGGTGCAGTGGTGCACTCCTATAATCCGAGACACTCCAGAGGCAGAAGCAAGAGGATCATGAGTTTAAGGCCAGAGACAGCCTGCATAACTTAGCGAGACTCTGTCTCCAGATAGATAATAAAGAAAGGGGCTGAGGGTGCAGCTCAGTAGTAGAGTTCCCCAAAGTATGTGCAAAGCCCTGGGCTCAGCCTCCAAATACTGCCACAAAACAAAACAAAACAAAACAAAACAAAACAAAATGTATGTGTGTATACACGACATATATGTATGTATATATACATATATATGCACACACATATTATCAATCAATATCGGTCCTCACTCTAATTAAATTGCAACAACAACAACAAAAATTGAGGCTTGCCTAGTGGTAGTTTATGCATAAAGGGCAAGATAATTATCTGATTCTTTCCCTTTATTCACCTGTTTTGGGAATGAATTGGTGTCCTAGCATTCTCTAATTTATTTTCATTCTCTTAACATGAATCTTTTGGATTCAAATATCTTTATTTTAATCCACTGTACTCATTAGTCCATCCTATGCTCAAACTGTCTACTCTAGGCCAATAACAGCTGTTGCATTGCTACTCCTCTGCTCTCCTATATAATTCAAGTAGTTTTTGGCAGCTTCTCAATTCCTGCTATCACATGATCCTGTAAAGCAATGTTTCTCAAAGTGTGGCCCCTGACCCAGGCAAAGCCATTGTCACATTACTAGGAATGCAAATTCTTGGAGTTTATCTCAACTTACCTGATGGGAAATCGGAAGAACAGGACCCAACAATCTGTTTTTAAAAACCCTCCCCCCAGTGACTTCAGTCAATGTACCCTAAACCTTGACAACTACTGTTTGAAGTTTACCTTATACATGTCCAGCTCCAATTCTGGAATTGGCCATTTCTCCAAGAATCCCAAGCTTCTTTTGGTGATGAATTGTATTTAGAGATCACAGACTGGAGGTTAGAGATACTCACTACCCCTGCACTGTCAATTGCAGTCACAAAGTTAAGAAATATACTAAGTAATAGAGTAGTTAGTAAAAGAACTGTGATCAGATCCTAAGTATCCTAATTATCGTCCAGCACTCTTTTCATTATCTCTGAATGAATTACATCCATGTATAACTTGAATATGGCCCTCAGATATCATTTCTCATAACTCTGACATCATTTAATGAAACATCTTGGGAAAGTCACTCATCCTTTCTACATCAGTTTTTTCTATAAGCAAAACATAAATAACACTATCTTATCTATCTCAGCTTATATACACAGGAAATAAGTTATATGGTATTAAAACAATTGTAGAAGCTTAGAAGGATACCTTTTGTTTACAAAGATAGATGGCAATGTTGTTGTTGTTAGGTGCCTTCGAGTCGGTAGCCAACTCATAGCCACCCTCTGTACAACAGGGGAAACACTATTGTCAGTGCTTCTCTGCTGTGCATAGGGTTTTCAATGGCAGATTGATTTTTGGGAGGGGGTTGCCAGGTCCTTCTCCCAAGCCTACAGCTTCTGGTGTTCCCAGGCGGTCTCCCATCCAGGTACTAACCAGGCCCAACCCTGCTTCTGAGATCTGACGGGATCAGATGCCACAGGGCTACAGCTGCAGGCATAGATGGCAATTTGTTGTTGTTGTTAGGTGCTGTCGAGTCGGTATCATAGATGGCAATAGGAAACATTAAATCAGGCAGCAGGAAAGGACAAAAGAGAAATGATACAGTTAAGGAGCTAACTAAAAGACAGGTTTGCCTTATATAAAATAGGTATATTCTATAATTTAAAAACAATGTGATCATACTTCAAGGAGGGAAAGTTTATTAAAACCCTAGAAACAGCCTACTAGTCAATTTAAGAAAATATAAGGAAACCAATTCAAACTAGTGAGCAATGAAATAATTTCTTATAAACACGCTAGTAAAATGGTTAGAAACAAACTCCCTCATTATATAAAACACTCTAAAAGAAATTAAATTAAAAATTAAAGGTAAACTGGGTGTGGTGGTACAGGCTTGTAATCTCAGTGCTTGGGAGGCAGAGGCAGGAGGATTGAGAGTTCAAAGTCAGCCCGGGCTACACAGACTTTAAGGCCAGCTTAGGCTACATAGGGAGACCCTTGGTGAGGATCTGGGGACATAGCTCAGTGATAACATACTTTCTTAGCATGTCCAAGGCCCTTGGAATGATCAATTTAAAAATATTTATGGGTAAACATTCGCTCTCCAAATGGGGAAAAGGCAAACAAAAAATCCACAGGAGAAAAGGCTACTATGGAAAAAAGAGACTTGCGTTATACTGACAAACAAATGAGTACTGAAGATGTGAAAAAAATGTTCCATGTCAAAGATAATCAGAGTAATATAAATCTCAATGAACATGAGATCAGATTCATATATTTAGAAAAGGGGGGAATGAAGAAAAATTGCCAATTTAAACATTTTTTGGCAAGGGAGAAAGAAAACTAGTATGGTGCTTTTTGCAAAAGTTGATACATTTGAGTAAACATTCTTTTTCTCCAAGGAGTTTAATCAATAAAAATTACACAAAAGAATGAAAAAGGAAGTAAAAAGTACAATTTCCATTTCTAGAATAAAATTGTTATATGGCCTCAAAATAGCTTTTAGGCAATAACTCCTCCACATCTCTCCAATCAAGATTTTGTAATAATGCAACTGTGGTTTACACACTGTACCATACCCAATTAGAAGCTGAAAGTATAGAAAAACAATGTAGCAATGACTTAGCTGTCTAAAATAAAAGGTAGAGAGGATTCTGACAAATTCATTGTTGTTGTCAGGTGCCGTTGAGTCGTGTCTGACTCATAGCGACCCTCATAGGGTTTTCAATAGCTGACCATTTCGGGATTGCCTTGGGAGTGGATTGCCAGGTCCTTCTCCCATTTTTGTGGTGCTGGGAATTGAACTTGGGACCTTAGAGACTGCAGCGCAGCACTCTACCAACTGAGCTAAATCCCAGCCCCCAACAAATTCATAATAGTACCTAAAACCTAACCCTTTCCAAAGTACCATGGCCAATAAAAAGGACAGGCTGCAGATCCAGGAGGTCCCAGTTAAAGTCATGGCTGAACACCTTAGAAAGTTGGATGCATTTAGGTAAGTAATTCAACATCTCTGAGTTCCTTCTTGAAACACGTACATTATGACCTGCTCCACTGGATTACTGTAAAGGTTAGAAAAAAATGAATGACAAGTACCTAGTTTAAATACTGGGAACTTAACTGGCATGTATCATATGGTAGCTGCTACTGTTATTATTGGGCCTGGTCTAATTAATTTGTGAATAATTAGATTTACAGATCAATTATCACTCTAAATGAAAAAAATTATGTCCTATGTAACTATGAAATAATCTCTCTGAATTCTGCTTCTAAAAAATGACAAAAGGAAAAAGGGAGAAAAGAACAGAAAAAAGTGAAAGAAAAAGAAAAAGCGAGGAAAAAAAGGGAGAAAAATAAACACAAACCAAGATCAGCAATGCACTGTAATTAATGGAACTGGCAGACAGGTATAGAGACAACCCTAAAGCTTAATATAACCCACTAAGTAAACTGACAGTAAACTTACCAATTAAGTGTGATCAACTTGAAGCAAGATAAACTTTCTCCTATGCTGAAGTGTCCTCACAAATCTGTGGAATAAAACTTGCCTTTTCTATTTGGGGCCATTCCTTTATTGCTAAACAGTTGGTCTGAGAGGAAGGCAGCAAGCAGGATTAGAAAGAGAAAAAGAAGAGGATAAAGATGAAGAGAAAAACAACATGCAATTAAGAGTCAAATCTCTTCATCCAATCCTTCCAGACTCAGTGGGCTCTGACCTGTAGCTGCTGGGAGCTGTCATTGAGATTGTCCTCCCTTCGCCGGGCTTCCTCAAGCATCTGTGCACTCTTCTTTTTTTCCACCTGCTCCTTGTGCTTCAGATTTGCTACCTTCTTATTCTGGTCTTTCACTTGCCTATTGATACAGAAGAAAAAAATAAAGCTTTTCATATACATGCATAGAAAGAATATATTTATTTACAGACTTCACCAGTGACAAGGAATAGCTAGAAACCAACAAAGAATTCCTGGTGCACAATTTTTCCAACAATTCCAAATTCTTCCCTATCAAGAGTACAAAATTACATAAATTGTTCCAGTTTTCCTCTAAGGAACATGTATTTTAGCACACACTTTATGAAACACAATGAAATTACAGAGCAAAAGAAGGCATGGCAGGGTTTGCAATGACAAAAAAGAAACCAAGTCAAAGGTTTATACTAGAAATTCAGAAGTAGTCTCCAGATATCAGTGCACTGAAATATTAGTATGGGGCTGGGCACTGTGGCACACACCCGTAATCCCAGCAACTTGGGAGGCAGAGGTGGGAGGATCGCAAGTTCGAGACCAGAGGCAGTCTGCGTAACTTAGTAAAACTCTGTCTCAAAAAGTAAAAAAAATTTAAAAAAGGGCTGGGGGCACAGCTCAGTGGTCCAGCACTTGCAAAGCATGTAGGTGTGAGGCCCTGGGTTCAACCCCCAGTACCGCAAGAGAAAAAAAAAAAAAAAGAAGAAGAAATATTAGTATGGCTAATTAAGGAAATTTTTTAAATGCAAGCTTACTTTACTATTATATATTGCAAACGTTCAAAAGCCTCTATAAAATATACATGTATATGAAAGGAATGGTACAAAGATCCAGGAACTCAGGTGAAGAAATAGAACATTCTATCTATTTCTGCAGCTCCCTCTGTATTTCTTTATCTTATTCCATTGACTATTACTGTATTCTCCACAAATAAGAGTAATCTGTATCTTAAATTTTATGTTTAAAATCACCTTGTTTTTATTAGTTTTATCATGTACATATCTCCTTCATTTATGGTTTCCATGTTTTTGAATTTTATAAAATTTGCCAATAAACTAATGTATATTCTCCTTTCTAATCCTTATCCTCTCAAGAATTTGAGGGTTATAAAATCAGATGTAGATCAGAATTGCATGCACCATGCAAATCCAATCTACATGTGATTCTATCCACATTTGATATTGTAGCCCTCTCAAACTCTTGGAAGGGTGTGGATTAGAATCGAGACTATATGGTACTTCTTCCTTTCAATGAGTGTTTCGAGACTCAAGACTTATCAGTGAGGATGATGTAGTTTTTGTTATCCCCTTGATTTTTAATGTAATATGAAACAGTATATGGCAACTACTTTATACTATTCCCAAGGTGATGGATGATTGGGATGTTTCCATTTGCTTGCTATTACAAACAATGCCACTAGGTACAAATTATTTGTGCAAGAGTTTCTCTAAGGTACAGATCTAGAAACTGAATTGCCAGTCTATAAAGTACAACTTATTTTCTTTTTCAAGAATTTTTACTAATTTATACTCTCACTAGTAGTGCCCAACAGTACCTGTTATACATCTTCACTTCCAGTCAGACTTGGTACTACCAGATTTTCTAAATTTTGCCAATTTGCTGTTGTTGTTATTAGGTGCTGTCGAGTCAATATCCGACTCATAGCAACCCTACGTACAACAGGAGAAACACTATTGTCAGTGTTCCTCTACTATTCATAGGGTTTTCAATGGAGGATTGATTTTTGGGAGTGGATTGCCGGGTCCTTCTCCCAAGCCTACAGCATCTGGTGTTCCCAGGAGGTCTCCCATCCAAGTACTAACCAGGCCTGCTTAGCTTCTGAGATGTGACAGGATGCCACAGGGCTATGGGTGTAGGCCTTTTACTAATATAGTAGGTATAAAGTAGGATCTCAGGTTGTTTGTTTGCTTGTTTGTTTGTAGTGCTGGGATCTAATCCAAGCCCTTGAGCATGTTAGGTAAGCTTTTGACCACTGAGCTATATCCCTGGCCAGCGAATGGTTATAGGCATGTATGTACAATAGCACCCAGCCGCTATTCTTTATATATCATAGATAATGATGATTTAACTGTTATATGTTACACAAATATTTTCTTCCAATCTGTGAATTATTTCTGATTGTTTCATGTTATCTTTGCATTTAAAGAATCTAATTTTTTTAGCTGTTTCAAATGTACAAATCCTCTCCTTTATGGAATGTAATTTTGTGACTTCCACAAAATCTCACCCATCCTAAATTCATAAAGATATTCCCCTAAAAATGCTGTAATGTTGTCTTTCACATTGAAGTCATTAATCCACCTAAAACTGATCCTGAGGATATATGAGGTAAAAATAAATTTTTGTCATTGGGGTATAAGAATAAAAATTCATTTTGATATCAATAACTAATTATCCCAGAAATACTTACATATATTTCCACTTCTATCATATGCAAGCCTGCAGCCATAGCCCTGTGACATCTGATCCCATCAGATCTTGGAAGCTAAGCAGGGTAGGGCCTGGTTAGTACCTGGATGGGAGACCGCCTGGGAACACCAGAAGCTGTAGGCTTGGGAGAAGGACCTGGCAACCCCCTCCCAAAAATCAGTCTGCCATTGAAAACCCTACAAACAGCAGAGAAGCACTGACAATAGTGTTTCCCCTGTTGTACAGAGGGTGGCTATGAGTCGGATACCGACTCAATGGCACCTAACAACAACAACAACAACATCATATGCAAAGTTTCTATATACATGTGGGCCTGTTTAGGGGCTCTCCACTCTGATATGTTTATATGTTTCTATGCCAAATCTATTCAACTTTAATTATTGTACCATCATAAGGAACCAAAATAACTAGCAGAGCAAGCCTCTCTAGTTTTTTCTTCTTCTTCTGGGCTGTCTTGGATATTCTTGACCCTTTACATTTCACAATAATTTAGTTATTAACACGATTAATTATAGTTCATTTGCATCATATGATATCCCATCGATATTCAGATTTCTCCAGTCATATCAAAATGCTTTAAAAAAAGTTGATCTTTTTCAATCAGAATCCCAAAGTAAGTCCAAACATTATGTTTATTAGATCTTTCATGTCTCTATTAATTAAGAAGAATGTCTCTTACCTCTTTCATGGTCCCTATTTTATTTTATATTTTTATTTATTTATTTGAGATAAAGCCTTACTATGTAGCCCAGGCTGGCCTTGAACTCACCATTCTGCTGCCTAAGCCTCCCCAGTGCTGGGATTACAGGTGTGTGACACCATGCACAGCTCTTGGCCCCCTATTTTAAAATCACTTAATTTTTAAAAGAAATGGAGTTTGATATTCTATAAAATGACTGACATTCCAGATTGTATGCTTGCTTTTTCATGACGAAACTTAATTTCTCTATCTCTTGCTTTTTCTGTTTTTGGTATTGAACTTTTTCTTAAAGTCTTAAGTATAAGTTGAGTGTGGTAGCAGACCTCTGTAATCCCAGCAACCTGGGATGCAGAGGCAGAAGGATGGTAAAGTGGAGGTCAGAGGTAGCCTGTGCAACTCAGTGAGACCCTGCCTCAAGATAAAAAGTAAAAAGGGAGCTTGAGGTTCAGCTCAGTGTTAGAGCACTTGCCAAGCATGCATGAGGCCCTGGGTTCAACCAAAAAAACAACAACAAACAAACAAAAACAAAACTTGAATACATCCTATTCCAACTTTTTAAGTAAGAAAAATAAACTATAAACTAGATGTGGCAGTGCACACCTGTAACCCCAGTACTCAGGAGACTGAGGCAGGAGGATTGATGTGAGTTCAAGGCCAGCCTGGTCTACATAGAGAGTTCCAGGACAACCTAGGCAACACACTGAGGCCCTGTCTCAAAAATAAATAAGTAAAATAATGTTGTACACTTAATATTTTCTGATACATGAAAGCCCAAAATACCTGGTTTTCTCAATCTTAGCAAGGCAAAGATTCATCACGAAGTTAAGGCAGTGACAAATGTGATACTCGGTGTGTAAAGTTCACCTTTCTCTAACTTTTCATCTAATGATTCTATGCACTAATAAAATCGACCTAAATAAATTAAATGATATTTCTTAAAATTAGATTTTCTAATGGTTTCTGCCGACATACAAATATGCACATAATTTCTGTCTATAGGTTTTACATCTAGAAACTTTGGTACTGTTCCTCCTAACTTCCACAATTTTTCCGTAGATTCTATTGGGTTTTGTATGTAAACAATTGTATACCACCAAAGGAAACTAACAGAGCTCTTGTAACTGCCTCCAAAGAAATAGAGGTCTATAAAATGGCTGACAAAGAATTCAAATTAATTGTCTTAAACAAGTTCAGTGAGATGCAAAACAATACAGACAACTAAATAAAACCAAGAAAACAATACACAAACAAAATGAATAAAGAAATAGAAAGCATTAAAAAACAAACCAAAGGGAAATCCTGAAACTGAAGAATATAAAGACAGAAACAAAAAAATTTTAGTAAAAGCTTCAATAGCAAACTTAGTAGTATAGAAGGAAGAATATGCGAAAACAGATAATTTGTAACTACTCAGAGAACAAAAAGAGCATGTACAATCTATGTTACACCATCAAACAATGGAATGTATATAATATGGGAGCCGCAAAAGGACACAGGAGAAATAGGCAGAAAGTTTGTTTAAATAAATGATGGCTGAAAACTTCACAGATCTTGGGAGGAATACAATATCCAAATTCTAGATCACCTCACAGAAGACTATAATGAAATATATCATAATCAAGTTGTGAAAAGTCAAAGCCAGAGAGGGTATATTGGAAAGCAGCAAGAAAAAAGGGAATTGGAGAGTAGAAGGGAATCTTTATACCCCAACAAACACCATCAAAACCACCAATAAGGATATCAACAGGTTACTCAGCAGAAATTTTTTTATTGGAAATTTTTAATGTACAACTTAATGTGATTCATTCTGACATGCATTTCATTGTCACATTTCCATATACACATTTTGTTGTACATTACACAGATAAGTTCCCCCTTACCCTCTTGTACACTTCCTCCTCCCATCCCACCCCCCACCAAAAACTTCTCCTCCATTTGCTTGTCTTTTTATGGTAATATTTTTCTATATATCCTTGGATCCCAATTATGTTTAAAATGGAAACTTTTTCTGTAGTGAACTATCTTTTTACATTTTTACAGAACTATCTTTTTACAGTACTACTACATGAATTTTCTAGCCCATCTGTATTATTACCATTCTTTGGTGGTGTTATAATTATTTACAGGACTATTACAGTTGGGCTGTTCACCCTAAGGTCACCCCGCCCCCATTCCTCACTCCTCCTTATTCCTCCTCTCCCCCCTCTCCTCTCCCAGGATTTCCTCCTTTTGCTAAATCCCTCCCTCCTTCTTTTGCATTCCCCAAATTGTCCCTTCTCCACTAAGTTGCTTTAGCTTTTTTTTTTTTTAATTATGTTCCGACCTCTGCATAGGATTTTTTCCCTTTCATTTTTCCTTGTAATTTTGATTCAGCTCCCACATATGAGTGAGAACATGTGGTATTTCTCTTTCTGAGCTTGTGTTCGTTCACTTAAAATAATTTTCTCCAATTCCACCCATTTTGCTGCGAATGGCATTATTTCATTTTTTTTAATTGCTGAGTAGTATTCCATTGTGTATATGTACCATAGGTTTTTTTTTTATCTATTCTTCTGTTGATGGGCACTTTGGTTGATTCCATATCCTTGCTATTGTGAAAAATGCTGCATTGAACATGGAGATGCAGGTGTCTCTGCGGTATGACAACACATCTCCCTTTGGGTAAACTCCCAATAGTGTTATAGCTGGGTCATATGGTAGATCTACTTTTACTTTTTTAAGGTAACTCCATATTGATTTCCAAAGTGGTTGGACTAATTTACAGTTCCACCAGCAGTATAAGAGTGTTCCCTTTTCTCCGCAACCTTATCAGCATTTGTTGTTATCCATAAAGCCATGAAACACATGAAAAAATGCTCAATATCCCCAGCCATTAGGGAAATGCAAATTAAAATAACTCTGAGATTCCACCTTACACCAGTAAGAATGGCCAAGATCAATAAAACAAATAACAACAAATGCTGGCAAGGTTGCATAGAAAAGGAAACACTCAGCAGAAATTTTTAAGACCAGGAAGTATTGGGATGATATATTCAAAGTATTCGGAGAAAATAAATGTAAGCCAAAAACACCATGTCTGGAAAAACTGTGTTTCAGAAGCAAAGGCGAGATAAAAACATTTCCAAGAAGAAAAACACTGAAGGTATTCATCACTATTAGAACTGTTTTATAAGAAATGCTAAATGTTCTTCCAATTATAACTAAAGGACACTAAATAATGACATGAAAACACTGAAGCATAAAACTCACTGGTAAATGTAGATAGGTATATAGTCAAATTCAGAATACTATAATAATATAACAATGGTGCAAAACCACTTTTAATCTAGTATAAATGTTAAAAGACAAACTACTAAAAATACCTATAACCTCAATAATTTGTTACTGGATACACAATATAAAAAGATGTAAAGTGTGGCATCAATAGCATAAACTGTGCAGGAGAAAGAAGTACTTTTATTTCTGTAGTTTTTTATGTGACTAAGTTCACTTGTTATTGAAATAGACTGTTGTAACTATAAAGAATATATTTATATATTATGCATATATACATGTTATATGCATAAACATATATACCTATATTATATGTTATATATAATATAAATAGACATATATTTACATAATACTCAGAGCAGCCACAAAGAAAAAGAAATAAACTGTAATAGATAAAGAAAATGTAAAAGAACCAGGGCAAACCACTACAGAAAATTACTAAGTCACAAAGGAAGACAGAAAGGAACCAAGAATCTACAAAATGCCCAGGAAATAAGATGGATTTATCTATCAATAACTACTTTAAATATAAATAGACCAAATTCTCCAGTCAAAATGCAGTGACTAAATGCAGTTTAACAAATCCAACAACATGTTGCCTGTAAGAGATTCTCTTTAGCTTTAAGGAAAAACAGTCCTTAAGTGAAGGGATGTAAAAAGATATTCCATGCAAATGGAAACCAAAGAAGATTAAGAACGGTCATACATATATCATATAAAACAGACTTTCAGTCAAAGTCTCTTATGAAGAGGGACAAAGAAGATGAACAGATAATGACAAATGGGCCAATTCACCAAGAAAATATAACCATTGTGAATATATATGCACCCAAGACTGAAGCACCTAAAAAAAAAAAGCAAATATTAACAAAACTAAAGGCAGAATACAATACAGTAACAGTAGAGGACTTCAGTACTCCAACAATGGGTATATCATCTAGGCAGACTATCAAGAAGAAAACAACACACTTGAATGACACGACAGACTAAACAGACCTAACAGACACATACAGAGAATATACAATCTAACAGCAGCAGAATATATATTCTTCTCAAATGCACACATAACATTTCCAAAGATATAACATATGCCATTGTTGTTGTTATTGTTGTTGTTGTTAGGTGTCATCAAGTCAGGTCCGACTCATAGCAACACCTACAGGGTTTTCAATGGCTTACTGCCATTGAAATGGCTTACTGCCATGCCCTTCTGCCATTTTTGTGGTGCTAGGGACTGAACTGGGGTCCTCAGAGAGTGCAGAGCAGCACTCTACCAACTGAGCTAAACCCCAGCCCATAATGTATGTTAGGCCTCAAAACAAGAAAAATTTCTGAGAAAATTAAAATAATATCAACTATTTTTTCTAACCATAATAGTATGAAACTAGAAATCAGCAACAGAAAGAAAACTGAAAAATTTACAAATATGTGGAAATCAAACACTATGCTAGTTTTTTTATTGTTTTTTCTTGTTGTTGTTGGAAACCTTATATCCATTAGAATGTAGTCCCCATGTAGTCCAAGTTGTCCTGGAATTTGCTACGTAGCCAACGCTGTCTTCACTCAAAATCCTCTTTCCTTAGCCTCCCAAGTACTGAGATAACAGACATGAGTCACCAAGCTTGGCTAAAACAATGCATTCTTGAAAAAAACATTGGATTAAAGAAGAAATCAAAAGGAAAATCAAGAACTTTGTTCAGACAAATTATCATGGAAATGCAGCATATCAAAACTTATAGGATGCCACATACACAGTTCTAAAAGGAGAGTTTATAGCAATAATCACCTACATTTAAAAAAAAAAAAAGCTCTGAAGTAAATAATCTAACTTTAAACTGCAAGGAATGGAGGGGTGGCAAACTAAAACAGCAGTAATGAAATAAACAGATAAGAGCAGAAATAAATGAAACAGACTAGAAAGACAACTGAAAGAACAAAAATTAAATATGATTTTAAAAAAGAAAACAAAATGTCAAGTCTTTAGACTAACAAAGAATTAAAACAAATAAAACCAATAATTTAGAAACACATTTAACAAAAGAGGTGAAAGATCTGTATACTATAAACTATAAGATATCAATGATGATTTTTTTCAAGATACAAACAAATGAAAAGACAGTCTAGAAAAATCAATACTGTTGAAATATCCATACCACTCAAAGTGACCTACAGATTCAGTGCAATGCTTATCAGAATTCCAATGGCACTTTTCACAGAAATAGAAAAAAATCTAAAATTTATATGGAACCACAAAAGACCCTGAATAGCCAGAGCAGCCTTGAATAAGAACAAAGCTGGAAGCCTCAACTTCCTGACTTCAGGCTACATTACAAATCTATAGTAACCAAAACACTATAATGCTCATGTCATAAAAAATGACATACACATCAAGAGAACAGAATTGAGAATACAGGATTAAGTCCATGCATTTATAGTCAATTGACTTTTGATCAAGGTGCCAGGAACACACAATGGGAAAAGACAGTCTCTTCAATAAACAGTAGGAGGAGGAAAACGACATTCACATGCAGAAGAATGAACCTGGACCCTCACATTATAGACAAAAATCAATGCAATGGATTAAAGACTTAAGTGTAAGACCTGAAATTGTAAAACAACTAGAAGAAAATATGAAGGACAAAAAATCCTCCACGCTGGTCTAAACAATGACTTTTCTGGATATGACACCAAGAGCATAAGCTACAAAGCAAAAATAGGCAAATCAGATTGCAATTAATAGAGTGAAGAGACAGCCTACGAAATAGGAGAAAATTATTTGTAAACCATTCATCTTATACACAGTTAAAACCCAAAATATGTAAGGAATTCAAGTCAACAGCAAGAAAACATGCAATTAAAGAATGGGCAAAGATGAAGGATGTGGTGGTGCAAACCTGTGGTCCCAGCTATTTGGAAGGCTGAGGCTAAAGGATCACTTGAGATTAGGAATTTAAAACCAGCCTGAGCAACATAGTGAGACTGTTTCAAAAAAGGGAGGTGGATAGGGGGCAAATGGGCAAAGGACCTCAATAGACATTTCTTTAAAAAAATATATGAAAGGCAATGGAGGTGGAGGTGTAACATAGGGGTGAATACATGCAAATTACATGACATAAGTATATGAAAATGCCATAATGAAACCCATTATATTGTACATTAATTTTCAAAAGACCATATAAAATGCCAACATTTATATGGAAAAAGTGTTCAACAGACGAAAAGATAACCACATATGAAAATATGCTAAACATCACAAGGAAATGCAAACCAAAACCACAATGAGATATCACCTTATATCCATTGTTGCTGCTGTTAGGTGCCCTCGAGTCTGTATCTGACTCATAGCGACCCTCATAGGGTTGGTTTTCAATGGCTGATTATTTCAGGATTGCCTTGGGAGTGGATTGCCAGGCCCTTCTCCCATTTTTGCGGTGCTGGTAATTGAACTCAGGACCTCAGAGACTGCAGTGCAGCCTTCTACCAACTGAGCTAAATCCCAGCCTTTACATCCATTAGAATGGCTATGATGAAAAAGACAAAGGCTAACAAGTGTTCATGAGAATATGGAGAAAAGGGAATCCTGGTACAATATTGGTGGGTATGTAAACTGGTGTAGCCATTATGGAAAACAGTATGGTGGCTCCTTTGTGGGAGCTCATGGTGGAATGGCTCGAGAGGCTCTGAGGAAAAGCAGCTGGTGAAGGTACCTGGCTGCCACTGGACAGAGGTGTTTGCCCCTCTTTGCCCTTGGTTCCTGAAGCCATCTGATTTCTGTCTTTCCCATTTGGCTGTATGAATAAAGTTTCCCCACCTTCCTTGCTCAAGGCTCCTGACCACCTGATGATAAGCTTCTTTTCTTGCATTCCCCTGTGTCTCCTGCCTGCATAAAATGGGCAGGACATGCTGAAATAGATAATGCATAATCCAGCTGCATTCTGCAAAATCGTGCAGTCCCTTGAAATATAGATTAACCCTGACCCTCCTGAATTCCTTCTTTTGCTTTGATTTTATGATAAATTCACTAATAAAAGAAGGTACTGGGAATCACTTTGGGTGGCAGTGTTCACAAGGAACACTGGGCCCCCTTGGTCTCTCTGACACTAACTCTTGGTGTGGAGTAATCCTTTTTTCATCATTTGATCCATGCTGCAAGGCAGTTCCTCAAAAATTCAAAAACTATTTCAATATGATCAGGCAATCTGACATCTAACTATGATGAGGATCTCAAAGAGACATTTCCACTCTCATGTTCATTGATGTGTTATTCACAACAGTCAGAATTTGAAAACAACCTAAGTACCTATTAACTGATGAATGGATAAAGAAAATATAGCATATACATGTAATGGAATACTACTGAGCAGAAAAAAGAAAGAAATCCTGCCATTTGTGACGACATGGATAAACCTTGATGACAGTATGAAATGACCCAGATATGGATAGACAAATACTCTATGATCTCACTTATATGTAGAATATAGAAGAGTTAACCTCACAGAAGTAGAGACTAGAATGTTGGTTCTCAGAGCCTGGAGGGAAAGTAGGAAGAGAAGATGTTGGTCAAAGGGCACAAACTTTCAGCTACGAAGTTTTGGGGATCCAATGTACAACACAGTATCTACAATTAACAATATTATGTTGTATATCTGAAATTTTTGAAGAGAAGGTATCTTAACTGTTGTGACACACAAAAATAGCAATAATGTGAGGTGACATGTATAAATTAGTCCAATTGTGGTAATCCACAAGGTATATGTATAATAAATGATCATGTTGTTCACCTTAAATATAAAATTTTTAATTATTTAATTTTTGCAGTATGTTGTTGTTGTTAGGTGCCATCGAGTTAAGTCCGACTCATAGCAACCCTATGTACAGCAGATCGAAACACTTCCCAATTCTGTGCCAGGCAAACCATCTTATTTATGTTTAAGCCCATTGTCGCAGACACTGTGTCAATCCATCTGGTGGAGGGTTTTCCTCTTTTGCATTGACCTGCCACTCTCCCAAACATGATGTCCTTCTCCAGGGATTGATCTCTCCTGACTACATGTCCGAAATATGTAAGACGCAGTCTAGCCATTCTTGCTTCCAAGGAGCACTCTGGTTGCACTTCTTCTAGGACAGATCTGTTGGTTCTTTTGGCAGTCCATGGTATATCCAATAGACGTCTCCAGCACCACAATTGAAAAGCGTCAATTCTTTTTCTGTCTCCTTTGTTTAATGTCCAGCTTTCACAACCATATGATGCGACTGAAAATACCATGGCATGAGTCAGACGCACCTTCGTCTTCAATGTGACATCTTTGCTTTTCAATACTCTAAAGAGATCTTTTGCCACAGCTTTTCCTAGAGCAATGCGTCTTTTGATTTCTTAACTGCTGCTTCCACAGGTGTTGATTATAGAGCCAAGCAAAGCAAAATCTTGGACAACCTCAATCTTTTCTCCATTTATTGTGAAGTTGCGTGCTGACCCAGTTGTAAGGATTTTTGTTTTGTTGATGTTTAGTCGTAACCCATATTGAAGGCTATGATCTTTGATTTTTTTTTTTTTTTTTTTTTGCGGTACTGGGGGTTGAACCTAGGGCCTCGCACCTGCATGTTCTGCAAGTGCTGGACCACTGAGCTGCACCTCAGCCCATTTTTTTTTTAGTTATTTTTTTTTTTTGAGACAGGGTCTCGCTAAATTACGCAGACTGCCTCTGGTCTCGAACTTGCCATCCTCCCGCCTCTACCTCCCGAGCCGCTGGGATTACAGGTGTGTAATCCCACCACGCCCGGCATGATCTTTGATCTTCCTCAGTAAATGTTTTAAATCCTCTTCACTTTCAGCAAGCAGAGTTGTATCATGTGCAAAACGCAGGCTGTTAATGAGTCTTCCTCCAATCTTGATGCCACGTTCTTCCTCATAAAGTCCAGCTTCTCGGATTATTTGCTCAGTGTATAAATTGAAGAGTTAGGGTGAAAGTATACAGCCCTGACGCACACCTTTCTCAACTTTAAACCACTCAGTGCTTTCATGTTCTATTCGAACAACTGCCTCCTGGTTCATGTACAGATTTCTCATGAGCACAATTAGGTGTTCTGATATTACCAGTCTCCGAAGTGTTATCCATAGTTTGTTATGATCCACACAATCAAATACTTTGGCGTAGTCAATAAAACATAGGTAGACATCTTTCTGATATTCTCTGCTTTCAGCTCCTTTCTTTGCAGTATAGGAGCATTAAACCCAGGGTCTTGCACAAGCTAGCCAAATGCTCTAACACTGAGCTATACTTCCAAACTCTTTTTTAATTTTTAATTTTGAGAAAGGATCTCTATAAACTTTAAGTTGTGCAGGCTGCTTCTGGCCTCAAACCTGCAATCCTCTTCCTCAACCTCCTGAGTTGCTGTGCTGTGGCACATGCATGTGCCACAATACCAAGCTTAATATACACAATTTTTATTTGGCAACGATATCTCAATAATGCTGGGGGAAGCCAGGCACAGTGACACACAACTGTAATGCCAGCAATTCGGAGGCAAAGGCAGGAGGACTGAGAGTTTGAGGCCAGAGGCAGCCTGCACAACTCAGGAAGACCCTGTCTCAAAATAAAAAATAAAAAAGGGTCTGGGCTGTGGAGTGCCCTGTGTTCAATCCTCCAGTACTGAGAGGAAGGAAGGAAGGAAAGGAAGGAGGAAGGGAGGGAGGGAGAGAGAGAGAAAGAAGGAAAGAAAGAAGGAATAAAGGCAGGTAAGCTGGAGGAAAATATTCAAGAGAAAATGGTGAATGAATGACACTGATAGTAAAATAAAAAATCATTCTCTGATGAAAATGCACACTATCCAAAGGCACACTGAAGATTTCTACTTTTACCAACTGCAATACTTACACGTTTCCATACAGATAAAACAATAAACACAGTTACCACTAGAAGAAATAAAAAGAAATGTTTATATTTGATTCTCCTCATTCCTTAATTTTCTGTGCTAACATTTCTAATTTTAATAATCTTACATCAATCATATCAACTAACAGAAAATACAGACTGGGGTCTTTGCACTAGAAAATGCAAAGAAATGGAGCAAAATTCTGTTTTCACACATCAAAGTGTTCCTTTTCAAAATTTTGTTCCTCAAAATATTTGTATGCTAGCTGCAAAGATTTTGCTCTTTGTTTTAATAGAGAAAAATCACTTTAAATGGTGCATACATTCCTTTCACCTTGCATCTTTGAATTATTCCAGATGGTGCTGGCAACCACTAATGCCTACAGCAACAACCTGGTTATCTGGGGCATTATAACACATGAAGTAAGGAACCCAATTAAAACCACTTGGCTACTTTTTTATTAGAAGGCAGATATTATAGGCTAAACTTGTAATCCAATCAAAGCTAGTTGTATTCCTCAGCACTTTTTATAATTATATATGAAAGTCAGTCATTGTTTTATCCTAACTTTACCCCCAAGTCACAGAACTATGTCACATTGTTTTCAATTGCCTCAGAGAAGAGAATTTAAGAAATTCATGGTTCTCATCCTGCTCTACCCCCACACCCCACTTATGTGTGTGTGTGTATTTTTAAAAATGTTTATTTTAGCCCGGCCCAGTGGTACATGCCCGTAATCCCAGCAACTTGAGCAGCTGAGTCAGGAGACCCAGGAAGATCACAAGTTCAAGGCCAGAGCCAGCCTGTGCAATTTAGTGAGGCCCTGTCTCAAAATAAAAAACAAAAAAGGGGCTGGGGGAGCAGTTCAGTGGTAGAGTATTTGCCAAGCATGGGCAAGGCCCTGAGCTAAACCACCTCAAGTACCAATCAATCAATTAATCAAACATAATCGAGAAGTTCCCAACTATTATAATAAACAATAAAATGATAGACAACAGATTTAATTCTTTCCACTATCATATCACGGGAGAAAATAAAAATGTAAGGAGAGAAAAACAAAGATGGAAAGGGAAAGTATTTTAATCTCTGTGGTCTCTACCACCAGAAATTTATGTAGTCCATCTTGCTATTCAAAATGTGATCCAGGAACTCACATCATTAGCATCACGTGAGAGTCTTTTAGAAATACAGAACCCCAGACTGACACTAGACTTATTGAGACCTTCATTTCAGCAAGGGCTCTATCCTTATTTAGTTTGTTACTCCAGCCCTAAGCCTCTGTTGCTTAAAATCCAAACTCAAACTGAGATTAATCTATTAGGCTATCACTACTCTTTGCCCTCCAACTCTCATACCAGTTTAACTGGAGTATCTTATGACATGATGATTTGTCCTAATCTTAGAGTATATGTCTTATTATACTGAGGAAAATGCATTACTAGAGCTTAAGGTCCAAATGTGATATATTTTCATAGTTCAGAATTTCTAGCACAGTTTCTTGTGGTGCTCATTTTGTTGAATAAAGATGGGCATGTTGGTGCATGCATGCCTGTGATCCCAGTGACTCAGGAGACAGGAGGATAGAAAGTGAGGCCAGAGGCAGCCTGTGCAACTTAAGTGAGATTCTGACTCAAAATAAAAACAAAAAATGGGCTTGGGGTACAGCTCAGTGGTAGAGCACTTGCTAAGCATGTACAAGACCTTGGTTCAACCCTGTGGTACCACAAAAACAACAAATAAGCTAAAAACAACAACAGCAGAAAGGAAGCCAAGAATATCCCCTCTATGGAAAAATATACCCAAAACAGAACTTGGAGTAGTTGGGGTTAGGATGGGGGGGTGCAGAGACAGCAGACTTAAAATTCCAAAACAATGTAAGCACTGGGGAAAAAATACCTCCCTTATATCTTAAACACAATCAATATAGAAAGGAACTATTCACTTTTTTCTTTCTTCAAAATCCTACTACTAATCTACTAAGAAACTAACAACATTGAGCTAGCACCATGGCTCACAACTGTAATCTCAGCAACTTGGGAGGCAGAGGCAGGCAGATTGCATGTTCAAGACCAGAGGTAGCCCACACAATTTATTGAGTCCTTGTCTCAAAATTAAAAAAAAAAAAAAAAAAACTTAAGAAGGTCTAGGGAGGTGTAGATCAGTGATGAAGTACTTGCCTAGCATGTGTGAGGACTTGGGTTCAACCCCCAAGTACTTAAAAAGAAGAAAAACATAAAACTATCAACACTTGTTTTGATTTGCCAAACAGAGAGATATGCATAATGCCTGTGTAATGCATTAATGTACCATGAAAATCTCCCACATATATTTAAGAAAACATAGAATGCTGCTATTGTTGAGTTTAAAGAAATACTAACAATCCAAATAGACTCAGATATTTGTTTTCACCAGAGAACAGAAGCTTATGCTAGACAAGAGGTTTCAAAATACACTAATTAAGCCAGGTGTGGTAGTGCACACCTGTAATCCCAGCACTCAGGAGCCTGAGGCAGGAGGATCTCCAGGTCAAGGCCTGCCTGGGCTACATAGTAACACCATCTCTCAAAGACAAAGCAAAAACAAAGCAAACACACACACACACACACACACACACACACACACGCATGCACGCACGCACACAGGTACATTAATTAGAAGTAAAATAATATTACTGAAGTGTTATATGCTATATATAAATATCTATACTATATATAAAATGATACACAGAAAGCACACACATACTTTCCCTCTCCTTTTACTTTCCAACAAAAGTTTCACTCACATTAATATTAAAGATGCCTGCAGCCGTAACACTGTGGCATAAGATCCTATCAGATTTTG
Source organism: Pedetes capensis (assembly GCA_007922755.1). NCBI lineage: Eukaryota > Metazoa > Chordata > Mammalia > Rodentia > Pedetidae > Pedetes > Pedetes capensis. Next base: position 71,195 of record VMDO01007170.1, on the reverse strand, counting down.
GAAGCTAAGCAGGGTCGGACCTGGTTAGAACTTGGATGGGAGACCGCCTGGGAACACCAGGTGCTGTAGGCTTGGGAGGAGGACCTGGCAACCCACTCCCAAAAATCAATCCACCATTGAAAACCCTATGAATAGCAGAGAAGCAGTGACAATAGTGTTTGGCCTGTTGTACATAGGGTTGCTATGAGTCGGACACCAACTCCACGGCACCTAACAGCAGTAATATGCAAGTTAAGATATAAAATTACATAGTACTACCTAAATAACTAAACATGGCTTAAAAATAAGAATTTCATATTATACCTGCCATTAACGTATACAAAAAAACTAAAAAAAAAATGACCATATGTTCTGTATCTAATCAAAATGTTTTTGATTATGTCTATGAAAGACACTTCATATAGCGATTTTATTTTCATGGAACTGTATCCCTAACAATCTAAAGAAAATAAGCTGCAATGAAAAAGAAAGAAGGGAACATTACAGAATATAAAAATCATTAATAATGTACAGTTTGAATAAACATTTATAACCTATAGCAAAATGCTTTAAGTTATCAGCTAATGTTTTCTCAATCAATAAGGGAACTGCACAATAACTAGCTCCACACTTACATTTAATTTAATTATGTCTAAATGTGTTCTCACTAGCGCATGGGTAGTATTATTGAGGGCAAGGACCTTACTGATACATCTCCACAGACAGGAGGCAAGACCTGTCTGACAGCAGTTAGTATTTACTCAAGTTTTTTGGAAGAAGCTATTTTTAAAATTTGATTCTGAGAATGACTTTATTCTATTATCATTAATTTAACAAGTATTTAATGAAAGTGTCTATGTGCCAGGTACTATCTTAGGGGATATGTCAGTGAAGAAAACAGAGAAAAATATCAACCCTCAGTGAGATTACTGTCTACTGGAAAGACAAAGAACATAAGGTCAGATGGTAAGTCCAGAAGGGGAAAACAATAAGAGAGGAAGGAAGATAGGGAGTGTAGATATGGGTAATGGGACTGTAATTTTAAATAAATTACTCAAAAAGACCACAGTATGGAAGTGACACTCAAAGATGTGCAGGAAGAGAGGACATAAGCCTCAGCCACACACACAGTGAGGAAAGAGTGCTCCATACAGAGGAAATAGCACATACACAGATCCTGAGGTCAGAGTGAGCCTGCTCTGCAGAGAATCAGGCAAGAGGCCTACAGGTCTACCTGACTAAGAAGTGGTGTACTTGCAGCTGAGGTGGAGACAGGTAAGGATGGGCCAGGTCCTCCCGTAATGGTAAGCAAATTTCCTTTCTAAAAAGCCAGAATCATTTACGGGCTGACTCACAACTTCTTGCTTTTTGTTTTTTCCAGACCCTTAAAAATGCAAAACAAGCTATAGAAAAATAGGTCACAAGTAGCCTAAAGTTTTGCCAACCCCTGCTGAAGAGTTTTGTAAGTCACTGAAAAGTTTTTTGTCTTAGGAAGTGATTACTTGCTATCACAATATACAAAGAATTAGCTCATAAAACGTAATAAAAATGAGAGTAACATAATAAATATGAGAGTAACTTGAGTGTTTATCAACTGAGGCAAAGCTACACATTGTCTATGATTTAAAACCAGTATGCATTCTCAATTGGCAAGTTTTTCAGAAAACAGTTGGCACACCTTTGTCCATTCAGCAGAAGTTTACTTAATGCCTACCAAGATCCATATACTCTGAAGGAAGAGAACAGAACACAGTGTCTCAAGCTTACCAAACTAATCATGAAAGGAGGGAGACAGCCCACATAAACTGACAAGCAAACATCTCACACCACAGTGACAGCTATGAATACAATGAGGTGCAGGGAGACAGGGCATGCTAGCCACAGGGGTCCAGGAAGGCATGGTGAAGGAATTGCAGGGCATGAGCCATGGAAAGACCTGGGAGAAGAGGACAGAGAACCATAAATACAAAGGTGTCGAGGATAGAAAGATATTTTCTTTTATGCCAGTGTGCAGCAGTGCAGTGTAATAGTGGAGGTATCACAGAATTCCCATGAAGCCACGCAGAGCCTTCCAAATTATGCTAGGGAGTCTGGGTTTTATTCAGAGTACAATGAGAAAAACTGGTAGGGTTTTAAGCAAGGAGTGAAAGCACTTATTGTGTAAGTTTAAAGAGCTCAAGCTGGGTACCGAGGAGATGAGACCAGTAAAGGAGCAAGACATTGAATCAAAGACACCAATTAGGAAGTGACTCCAGAAGTGTGGGCAAGAGAAAATGTCACAGCAGGGAACTGAACTCCAGATATGCTTCTGAGGAGTGGTAAGGCTTGCTGACAGATTTAATACAAGGAGTAGGAGGAGAATCAAGGATTACCTGGTCACTGGCTACCTATGAAATGGGTGAATGCTGTTGTTGTTGTTAGGTGTTGTCAAGTTGGGTCCAACTCATAACAACCCTATGTACAACAGAAGGAAACACTCTCTGATTCTGAGCCAGGCACATGATCTTTTTTATGTTTAAGCCTATTGTTGCCGACACTGTGTTAGTTCATCTAGTTGAGGGCCTTCCTTTTTTTTGCTGACCAGCCACTCTCCCAAACATGATGTCCTTCTCCAGGGATTGGTCCCTCCTGACTACATGTCCAAAATACATAAGACAAAATCTAGCCATCCTTGCTTTCAAGGAGCATTTTGGTTTCACCAATTCCTTCAAGGCAGCTTCCACTTCAGCCTGCCATACCATTGGTTCTGGATCATATGTAACCTCTTGAAGTGGTTGGTCATCCATTAATTCTTTTTTTTTTTTAACTTTTCGAGACAGGGTCTCGCTAAATTATGCAGACTTCCTCTGGTCTCGAACTTGCGATCCTCCTGGTTCCGCCTCCCAAGCCGCTGGGATTATAGGCATGCGCCACTGTGCCCGGCCGCCCATTAATTCTTTTTAGTATAATGACTCTGTGTATTCCTTCTATCTTCTTTTGATGCTTCCTGCATCATTTAATATTTTCCCTGTAGAATCCTTCACTATTGCCACTCGAGGCTTGAATTGTTCTTCAATTCCTTAATCTTGAGAGTAACAGAGTGTGTTCTTCCCTTTTGGTTTTCTATCTCCAGGTCTTTGTACAAGTCATTGTAATATTTGTCTTTGTTTTCTCTAGTTGCCCTTTGAAATCTTCTGTTTAGTTCCTTAACTTCGTCATGTCTGTCTTCTCCTTTAGCTCAACCTTCAAGGGTGAGTTTCAGAGTCCCTTTTGACATGTAATTTGGTCTTTCCTTTTTTTCCTGTCTTTTAAAAAACCTTTTGCTTTCCTCATGAATGATGTCTTTGATGTCATACCACAACTCGATCATTGGTGCCAATGCATCAAACCTGTTCTTGAGGAGATCTCTGAACTCAGGAGGGATATACTCAAGGTCATACCTTGGCTCTCTTACCCTTGTTCTAATTTTCTTCAGTTTCAGTTTGAAGCTGCATATGAGCAGTTGATGGCCTGATCCACCTGGTCTTCTTCTAAAATTTGACATTGACCTTTTCCATTGTCTATTTCCACAAAGGTAGTCAATTTGGTTCCTGTATGTTCCACATGGTGAACTCCATGTGTATAGTTGCCAATTATATTGGCGAAAAAATGTATTTGAAATGAAAAGGTCACTGATCTGACAAAATTCTATCATGCATTCTCCAGCATCATCTCTGCCACCAAGGCCATATTTTCCAACTACTGAGTCGTCATCTTCATTTCCAACTTTTGTATTTCAGTCACTAGTATTTATCAGTACATCCTAATTGAATGTTTGCTCTATTTCAAATTGCAGAAGCTGATAAAAAAATCTTCCCTGTCTTCATTTGTTGCCTTAATGGTGGGTTTGTAAATCTGAATAATAGTCATATTAACTGGCTTTCCTTGTTGTTGTTGTTAGGTGCTGTTGAGTCGGGTCTGACTTACAGTGACACTCATAAGGTTTTCAATGGTTGATTTCCACATCCTTCTCCTGTTTTTGTGGTGCTAGGGATCAAATCTGGGTTTTCAGAGAGTACAGCATGGCACATTATCAACCGAGCTAAACCCAGGCCTTCCTTGTAGGCATACAGATATTATTCTATCACTGACAGCACTGTACTTCAGGAAAGATCTTGAGATGTCTTTTTTGATGATTATTACAACCCCATTTCTCAATGAACCCAGGGCCTCAGAGAGCACAGAGTGGCACTCTACCAAATGAGCTAAACCCCAATCCTAATGGGTAAATGGTGATACTTTTTACTGAACAGGGGAAGAACAGATTTTGAAAAGGATGGGCAAGGTCAAGAGACCTGCCCTGGGGAAAACTAAGTTTGAGAGTTAATTAAACACGTTGAGTAGATAATTAGTATTTTATTTTGGAAAAGTCACTGTACTTATTAATTTAAGGACTATCAATAAATGATTGGTATTGAAAGTTATACAATTTGAAGCTATCTTCTTAGAAGGTATGATGCCATCTTGTGCAAGTGTATACATAAAAAAAGAGAATAAAAGGCTGAAAATGGAGCCCTTTAGGGTCTAGGGGAATTTGGTAGAATCAGAAAAAAAATGAAAGAGAAAGAATGACAAAGAAGAGGTAAAATAAGGAGAATCTCATGTCAGAGAAGCTTAAAAAATAGTGTTTCCAGGAAGGAGTTTGTAGAGTGATGCTGAAAGGTGAAGTAAGATGGGGACAGAGAACTGGCTTTTGGATCTGACAATGTGGACATTTCTGATATCCTTGATGACAGCAGTTTCAGAAGAGTGGAAAAACAGAAAGGAGGTTAGACAAACTTGAAAAAAAAAATGAGGAAACAAAGATCACAATTACAATTGACATGTTTTGTTTTGAGTAAGATCTGTGCATAGGAAAAGAAAAAAACAGTCTAGCAACTAGAAGAGGGCAGCATGTCATGGAAATACTTTTAAAATGGAAGGTGGAACCTTTAAGGCATATTAGTATGGTTGTGATAATGAACTAGGAGATAGAAATTTCAACATAAAAGAAAGTCTTTTATGAATCAGCAGCATTGTTAAATTAAGGAATTGGAACAGGATTAAGAGAAAAAGTAGTGAAGTTTTACTTAGGAATAGTGACATTATTGCACTAGTAGTGACTAGTGCAATAGTGACAATATGCGCAACAATACATATTGCAAAGGAACTGGCAAATAACACAGATACTGATGGAAGAAGATTGATAGCAAATGGCAGGAAGATGCAGTGGATAGAATCTGATTATTTTAAGTGAAATCAGCAGGCTTGAGTGGGACATGAGAGATTTTTCGGATCTGTCAAGGGCAGAGAGAGTATGATATAGTAATCTCCGTGAGCAGGAAATCAAATTTAACAGACATTTTTATTAGGATTGCCTGTACAATCAGAAGTACATTTGAGATCTGTGGCCACAAGTTTAATGTGGGACCAGACAGCACAGTTGTGTAATTTCTTCCTCCAGCAATAGGTAAATGCTCATTGCAGAGGCTATAGAGGAAAATGTTTGTTTTAAACCAGGACTGAAGGCTTGCAAGGCAAGTATGACAGAAGAGAGGAAGATGCAAGTAAGTAAAAGACATTTAGAAAGGAGTGACAGTAGAGCTGAACTATGAAGTTTGGCCAGAAAAAGAAGGAAATATGAGAACACAAGAGGTTAAAAACAAAATGGTAGTAGGTAGCTATACCAAGGTCCTAATCAAATAGAAGAACTGTTGGAGTACACAAATTGGGAAGAGCAGAGGTGGTTGTCAGAGATGCAGTGTTTTCTCAGCATCACCAAACCAAGGTAGAGAATTATTGTGACAGGTAACAATTCACTACACATACTTCATTACCAAGGAAAGAAGACAGGCAGATTTTACAGTAGCTAGAACAGCTACAAAATCTGGGGAACAGCATCAGAGCAGAGGAAAAGAAAAGCAGAGACACCTATTCTCACATGTTGTGTTGTTGTTAGGTGCCGCAGAGTCGCGTCCGACTTATAGCGACCCTCATAGGGTTTTCAATGGCAGATTGTTTCGGGGTTGCCTTGGGAGTGGCTTGCCACGTCCTTCTCCCATTTTTGCGGTACTGGGAATTGAACTCGGGACCTCAGAGACTGCAGAGCAGTGCTCTGCCAACTGAGCTAAATACCAGCCCTATTCTCACATACCATGGTATAATTTGTAGAGCTGTTCTTCTAAAACAGTCTTTGTGTTTTCCAAATTGTGTAAAGGTAAGAATTTAGCATCCCTGGTACAATCAAAATCAATTTATAAAGTCTGACAAAACAGACCAAGGAGAAGACTTAATGCTATGTCTGTATTGTGCCAAGAACTCTAAAGGTGTGGTAGGAAAACAGAACACCAAAGAAAATCCCTTCCTTAAAATACTAATTTGACTTTTTGGACCTATGACAGAATAAATATATAATCATCCTTTTTTTCTCTCATGAAAAAAAAATGGGGAGGGAATGCTCTTTCTGTTGCTCACTTCTGAATTTTTTCTTAATTTATTTATAATGATAGAGGACAGTATGAGGAATTTTTAGGGAAGAGGACATCCATTTATTTTAAGTATTATCTTAATTTCTAACACTGTGCAAAACAGGACATGCAACTGTGGACTTTTGATTAAAATGTTCATAGTAAGAGATATATGCAAGTATAATCTTTTGTCCCATTTCTATTATTTTCCCCCTTAATTTTATTGTTGTTCTCCAACACTCCCACTTCATTTAATTTTCTTCTTTCATTTTTTTTTTTTTTTCAATTTATGTGCCTCAGGCCTCACATAATCAACCAGGGACTCGACTCTTCTTGATTGAAGACCTATGCAGGTTGCTGGCTGCAAGACCTAGGAAATCAATATTCTAGCATGAAAAAACAATATGGCTTTTTATTTCCTGCTATCTTCTTTTCCCCTTTCCAACTGAAAAATGCTTTTGCAGATATTCCTCCATTTACTTCCCTCCATGCTAACACTATGGTAAATGCTACGAATGTCACAGTGCAGTCACACTGCACCACAGTATTTGACAATGTACATGCAGAAATGGTAGGCCAGCCACATTTTTTCACTTTGTGATTTCACAAGGCTCAGTTTAAAAACCAATCTAACTTGGACATTTCACCATAATATGTATAATATAGAGACAATATCTGGAGAGAGAGGGAATAAAAACATTAATAAAATTCTGTTAATGAAGCCAGATCTGTTGAGTAGATAGCAATAATTGTTTTTCATTGTTTTCCAGAAAAATTCATAAGCAGTTTTCTCCACAAATATTAGTTAAAGTACAATGAAAGTCATTAAATCAATTGAGTAGAAAACTAGTTAATCATTAAAGTATCCCAGTGAGTTGGGGGGCAGGAACAAAGCTATATACTTCTGATTTAATTAAAAAAGAATAAACCTAGAGAAAGAGAGAGGGAAGAGGGAAGGAGAAAATAGGAGAGAGAGAGTTAAAAAAATTATACATCTGAAATTTACTGGAAAATTCTGTTTCACTATAAAAACATTTACATTCTACTTCCAAGGGTTCCTTAACTAACAGGGTTCTGATTTTATATAAAACGTGATTTAATTTTCAAAAGTTCTGTGTGCTCACAATTGAATTATGTAAGTTCAGTTTATAGTCCCTGCCTTTTGCTTTTGTTGGACTCATACTGGCTACATAATAAAATCCAAATTCCCTTAATTATCACAAAAGGTCCCTAACAATTGTCTATATTTCTGTTACTCCTTCACACATCAAGTTGGTTTTTTGTTTTGTTTTGTTTTTGGTGGCCTTTTTAGATGTCTTAATGTCCTTACCCTTTATCTATCCTGCCTTTGCTGAGCATGCATGCACTCACTCTTCAACACAAAACTTAAGTGGCAGTATTCTGGCAAAACTTTCTGGCAACCCTCTAAACAGAATTGCTTTATCCTCATGAGGCAAATAGTACACATATGGATTGTAGTATAATATAGAATAACTGTAAAGGAAAGAATTTTCTAGATCCTCTATTGATGAATTGTGATCTTAAAAAAACACAAACATTAAATATAGTGCTTATAAAGACAGGAAAACCAAATCACAATGAAGTTGAAAACACCAACATTATTCTATCAGTTGCTTACTTGTTTTTTGGTTTTTTGCACACTACTAGGGGCCTGAACCCAGAGCCTCATGCACTCTACCACTGAGCTGCATCTCAGCCCCCTTTTGCACTTTTATCTTAAGACAGGGTCTCACTAAATTACACAGGCTGCCTCTGGCCTCAAACCTGTGATCCCCCATCTCTGCCTCTGGAATCACTGGGATTGTTGTTATTGTTGTTAGGTTCCGTGGAGTCGGTATCCAACTTCATAGGGTTTTCAATGGCTGACTGTTCCGGGATTGCCTTGGGAGTGGATTGCCAGGTCCTTCTCCCATTTTTGCAGTGCTGGGAATTGAACTCAGGACCTCAGAGACTGCAGCTCAGTGCTCTACCAACTGAGCTAAATCCCAGCCCATCACTGGGATTACAGGCATGTATCAACATGCCCAGCTGCTTATTTGTTTTAATTAATTATTTAATTAATCATTAATACAGTTACATCACTGGTCACTGTGCACTCATGACTACTTACCACTATGGGCTAAGTAAGCTCTTTTGAGTCATAAGAAGATACAATTGTCTTAGAACTTTGCTTTGTCAAATTGCTAAAGACAAGTTTGCTTCCTTTAGTATACCATAACAGGAGTTGAACTTTGTTGGTATAAAAGCAACACTAAGCTGGGCGTGGTGGCGCACGTCTGTAATCCCAGCGGCTTGGGAGGCAGAGACAGGAGGATTGCAAGTTCGAGACTAGAGGAAGTCTATGTAACTTAGTGAGACCCTGTCTCAGGAAGTAAGCAAAAAAAATAAAAGGGCTGGGGGTGCAGCTCAGTGGTCCAGCACTTGCAAAGCATGCAGGCGTGAGGCCCCAGGATCAACCCCCAGTACCACAAAAAAAAAAAAAAGCAACACTAATGGATTAAGTCTACCACTGCTGCCTTCTCATGAGCCCGTAACAATTACAGTAGTAGTACCTGAAGACAATAAGATCATAACCATAAATATAGGTGAGACTACATGTACTATTTGGTTTTAAGATATTCATCTAGATGGTGGATATAATTTGTTTTGACTGTCATTGAATTGAAAATATAAATTCATAAATATAAAATCATAAAACTTGTAGAACTTAGAATATGCTCAAGGTTCCCCAGTGATATGAGAACCATTATCAAGAATACAATGGGGAAAAAAGAATACAATGATAGAAAGATTAAAAGCAAAGACTGTTAAGGTTCAGAGGGTTCCTGAGTTTAATACTGGTTGCCAATTCATCAGCTATTTGATCTTAGTTTCACTAGGATTTAAAGGGCTTTTTGTTTTGGACAACAAAACATTAGTGTTTAGTATTTTCGTTAAATCTTTTAAATTTATAATTTGTGAAAGCTTCTTCTAGAGTTATGAGGAATAAATAAGATAACATGGAAAATGTAGCATTTGGCCGATTGTAAAATTAAAAACACATTCTTTTCCAACTCACCCCCACAACACAAACATACCTCATTACATTTAATACATTGATTTAAATATATAAATTCTCCCATATATTAAGATCTGGGGAATCATGGAATACTCTTCTTTGCCCTTTGTGTGAAGGAGATGGGAGGCAGGATGTTATTAAATATTAATTATATCTAAATGTTATGTTAGATATAATAGTATAAGCACTATAAAAACTTTTAAAAGTATTCATTATATACTAAGTACCTTTATATTCTTATCACTGTACAATTAGTCCCATTACTTTGTACCATACTATAGTACCATTACATACTTAGTACCTTTAGTTAGTACAGTACATCTCATTAATCATCTTGTTCAAAATATTTTTCAAGATCTTATCAGGTCCATTTTGTACATGAAAAGACCAAACCCTCAATAACATTTAGTAATTAGTCCAAAATCACAGTTTCATACATCACAGAACTGGTACTCAAACCCAGATCTGACTGACTGCACCTATCATACTCTTAACCTCTCTGCTGCAGTAATTATGAGATAAAATGTTAATCTGGAAAGATCTGTGACACCAAATATTGAATGAGGATGGTTTACATAATATCTAAAGTGAGAAGGTAGAAACCCGCTCATTGCTCTCTAGAGTTGTTATCTTATCAGGATTCCATTCACATGGTTAAGTGTATGTCTTTCTGTTCCTAAGAAATTTTATCCTTCAGGGTTTTCTCTTTCCAAAATGGAAGCACATCCAAAGGGTAAGTCTCCTGGCTTGTCATATTGATTCTTTTTTTTTTTTTTTCCAACAGTACTCTTCTGAGAGAAATCTTCAACTTTAAGTTTAGCCAGTATCATTTCTTGTTGTTAAGTGTCATCAAGTCAGGTCTGACTCATAGCGACCCTATGTACAACAGAATGAAACACTCCCCAATTCTATGCCAGGCACACGATCTTTATTATGTTTAAGACAATTGTTACATACACTGTGTCTATCTAGTCGAGGGTCTTCCATTTTTTCCCTGACCTGCCACTCTCCCATACACAATGTCCTGCAGTGATTGGTCCCTCCTGTCCAAAGTATGTCTGTCTGATGCAGTCTACCCATCCTAGGTTCTAAGGAACACTCTAGTTGAACTTCTAGGACAGATCTGTTGATTCTTTTGCCAATCCATAGTATATTCAATATTCATCACCAGCACTAAAATTCAAAAGCATCAATTCTTCTCCTGTCTCTCTTATTCAACATCCAGCTTTCATGGCCATATGATGTAACTGAAAATACCATGGCATGAGTGAGGGCCACCTTCGTCTTCAATGTGACATCTATATTTTTCAATACTTTAAAAAGATTTTTTGCCACAGCTTTTCCCAATGCAATATGTTTTTTGATTTCTTAACTGCTGCTTTCCTGGGTGTTGACTGTAGAACGAAGTAAAGCAAAATCTTAGATAATCTCAATTTTTTCTCCATTTACCATGAAACTCTGTACTGACCCAGTTGGAAGAATTTTTGTTTTGCTGATGTTGAGGCATATTCAACACTGAAGGCTATGTTCTTTGATCGTCATCAGTAAATGTTTCAAATCCTCTTCACATTCAGGAAGCAGAGTTATGCCATCTGCATAGTGCAGGTTGTTAATGAGCCTTTCTGGAGTCAAGGTGCTGCATTCTTCTTCATAAAGTCCAGCTTCTTGGATTATTTGCTCAGCACAGAGACTAAAGATGTACAGTGAAAGGATACAGCTCTGACACACATTTCTTTATTTTAAACCACACAGTGTTTCCTCGTTCCATTCTATTTCTACACACTTTTTCAAAACACCCTTGCTCCCCACTCCTTGGAGATAATGGCATGACAGAATGGGCCTTTAACTCTCTGCAGAGGCTGCCCTTTCATCTAGCTGAGGCGGTGGGGTGAACCATGCTGTGCCCATGAGAACTAGACATAAACAAAAGCCATGTTCTACACAGAAAGATTAGTGGAATAATTTCACATCCAAAAGAAATCACATCAAAGTAAGCAGGGTAGACCAAATGATAGGTTATAGGGAAAGAAGGTGAGGAGGACTAACCCTACCAAGGGTAGAATCTGGATTACCAACTGACTAAAAAATATGCATAAGATATTGCCCAGTGGGCTCTCAGATATAAGAGGGCCTGCATTTGTGGAAGTTTTGACAGTCTGCAGAGTTGTTTTACAAATTCATTAGTCATTAAATAGACAAATATTTGGTTAAAGACTACTATCATAAATCCAACACTGGGGATGTAATTCCATGAATAAAATAGTCCCTGTTCTCAAATACCTCTCTCCCAGGCATCGAAGCAAATATAGGATGTACTTTGAAAGTAGACAGAAAAGGGACTTACCTAGCCTGGAGGTACAGAAGTGGTGATAATCAGGAAGGTGTCCTAGAGGGGTGGTATCTAAACCATCCTGAGGGATTAGCTCAGGTTACCAGGCAGGGATACAGTTCTAGGCAGAGAGAATACTATGAACAAAGGCCCAAAGAAAAGGAGAATGTATTATATTGGGGAAAATCCCATCATTCCATACTATGAGGGTCACTGTGAGTCACACATGATTTGCTGGCACCTAACAACAGCAGCTTAAATATGGAGAAGAAGAGTAGAGAAAAAGAAAGCCAAAGGTAAACAAAAGCCAAATATGCTAAGCAAGGAATACATAGTTTGTCTGAAGCATATATAGGATTTATATAGGACTTATACAGATCTTCTAAAAGTTGAAAAACAGATTGAAGGGAAATCATAATTAGAAAGGAAAATAGGGGAGATTAGATAGCAATTACAGCAAAGCAAGAAAGAACACACTTATCCTGAGGGTGCATCAACAAGCTGATCAGTAATGAGAATAAGCAAGCTAGTATGGTTTATACTTAACTGTTGTTAGGTGCCATCGAGTCGTGTCCAACTCATAGCAACCCTCATAGGGTTTTCAATGGCTGGCTGTTTCGGGATTGCCTTGGGAGTGGATTGCCAGGCCCTTCTCCCATTTTTGGGGTACTGGGAATTGAACTCGGGACCACAGAGACTGCAGCGCAGTGCTCTACCAACTGAGCTAAATCCCAGCCCCATAAACTTAACTTGTTGTTGTTAGGTGCCGTCGAGTCGGTATCCGACTCATAGCGACGACCCTCATAGGGTTATCAATGGCTGACTGTTCTGGGATTGCCTTGGGAGTGGATTGCCAGGCCCTTCTCCCATTTTTGCGGTGCTAGGAACTGAACTCGGGGCTTCAGAGACTGCAGCGCAGTGCTCTACCCACTGAGCTAAATCCCAGCCCAAAACTTAACTAGCCCCCTTTAAATCAGGAAAAGATAGCCTGTAGTGAGTTTTCCTCTCACAGTACACTGTATAAAAGGTTTTATTATATTTAACTTACATCATTATGCCTGCAACCATAGCACTTGTGGTGTCAGATCCCATCAGATCTCGGAAGCTAAGCAAGGTGGGCCCTGGTTAGTACTTGGATGGGAGACCACCTGGGAACACCAGGTGCTGTAGGCTTGGGAGAAGGACCTGGCAACCCACTCCCAAAAAACAATCAGCCATTGAAAACCCTATGAATAGCAGAGAAGCACTGACAATAGTGTTTCACCTGTTGTACGTAGAGTCCCTATGAGGAGGATACCAACTCCACAGCACCTAACAACAACAATGAAGGAAAACAAAGTGAAGTCAAATTGAAGATATATTTTTCCTCTGTATGACAGAGGTCAAGTTCCTGCATTTCATTACATTTGTATTTTAAATATGAAATCCTTGTAGAAAGAAATATCTTGTTACCATCCTCAAAAACTGACAACACAGACAAGACCTAGATGGTTAATATAAAAGAACAAGTAAATAAACACTCTAGCTACTTATAACACATACACACACAAACACACACACACACACACACACACACACGGAGTTGTGGGAATAGCTCAGTGGTACAGTACCTTGTTAGCATGCATGAAGCTCTTAGCACCAAAAATAAATAAACAAACCAACAAATAAGATAAAAAGAGCAATACCAATGTATAGGCAAACAAACCTATCACCTTATAGATCTACTAGTTTCATTTAAGATACCTGATTCCCTCATTTTTCTCCCAAATTACAATGTCAAATTCTGAGACTTTAAAACCATATACATGATAATAGAAACTGGAGGTTGGAAGGGCAGTTTCTGTAAAAGTATAACCCAATCAAATCTTCTCAAATTTCTGACTCTCTCCTCTTCCCTTGCCTCACCTTCAATTTTTTGTTACTGCTAAACATGCTAAACATGCTACTGCTAAACATGTTTTTACACATTTAAGTAACAAGGAAACATGCCAATGAAAACAGAACTTTTGCTGTAACATCCTGAAACCTTAAGTTGCCTCCGGTGCCAATATGAAACCTCAGAGGACCCGCAGCAGGACCAAAGGATCACCTTGGTATCTTGAAACCAAGGAAAAGCAGATTTTTATAACACATTCATATATAAGCTAGCATAGGGGAGTCAAAAGAGAAAACAGTAAATGCAAATTTTTAAAAAAGAGAAAAAAATCTACTTCAAAATGTTCATTCACTAAAGCCTTGAGAGTTGAAGTAAGCTCAACAGACCAGCAACATTAATACCAATAAGAGCTCTCAGAAAAGCAGACTTAGGCCCCCACTAAGCCCATCAAATAAAAACTGAATTTTAACAAACTCTCATTCAATTTTTATGACACTGAAGTTCAGAAACACAGTTCTACAGTATCTTATCCACATTACCTAATATCTAAAATATAAGCTATGTCACAGAACATTCCCCAGGTAAGGCTAAAAATGTTGAAGAATAAATGAGTCAACTCATATAAATAAAATAGCCAATAATAAAGGAACTTCTCAGACAACAGGCTATAAATGGTAAAAGACTAGCAATTTTCCCCTAAGAATGAGGACAAATAGAGAAACATTCTATTAAAAAATCCCAAACTTTGCTACATGAAAAAAAATTAAATTGTGTGAATTCCACATATATTGATAATCACATGGTATAACACACGTTGATAGCTTCCTTGAAACTTAAGCCCATGAGATTGATTTTAAAACACTTTATCTGGTAATTGCAGCATCATGATTTTACTCAGTATTAATCAATTTCTCACACAAAACAGTCCTAGTGCATAAAAAGTCATGAGAGGATACAATTAAATGCAATTTGCCAACAGTCACTAAGCAAGAAGTAGAGTGGCATGTAGTTTCCACTCCATGAATACACACACTGCTTCTCTGGAATCTATATATACTAAATAACATATAAATCCACCTCCACTAGATACTGCAAGGATATAAAGCATATACTTTGAAAGGTATTATAACCCACAGGTTGTTTCTGGATGTCACAAAGACAGAACTAGAAACAGGAAAGTAAAGTAGGTGAGGGTGTGGTTTGAATCTAAAATGTCTTCCAAAGAACATGGGTTTAAACAGTTGGTCTCCAGGTAGTGGTGCTGTTTGGGAGGCGGGGGAATATTGAGTGGTAAGACCTAGCTGGCAGAAGGAGGTCACTGGGGAAGGGCCTTTGAGGCTTCATGGAGCCCCCCGATTCTGGTAGCTCTGTTCCTGATGCCATGATGCGTAGTCCTCCACCACAGGCCCTTACTGCCAGCTCCTCCGCCATGCCTCCCACCACTGAGGATGGAAATTCTGAACTGTGAACCAAATGAACCCATTCTTCCTCTTTCTGTCATTCTTTCAGGTATTTTATCATACTGACAAGAAAACTAACATACATATGATAAACTTTAAATCAGAGATAATGGGTTTGTACCCTAGATTCTGCCACTTAGCAACCATGAACCCAAGAAAGTCCTCTAATCTGAGCTTCACATTTCTGATCTGTGAAATCGGAAAATGTCATAATTTCTTATAGTTGCTGAGTGTTGAAGTGAGATAAAGATTGTGAATTAGACATTCCTTTCAGTGGTTTCACTGAGATTAGGAAGAGAAGGGATGCCAGGAACTAGTCAGTAAAATAAAATACCAGATGCCCAATCAAATTTCTATTTCAGATAAACAACAAATAATATTTTAGTATAAGTATGTCCTAATACTTGTGAAGTCCTCCACCACAGGCCCTACCACCAACTAACACTAAAAAATGTTGATTGTTCGTCTGACATTCAAATTTAACTGGATATCCCAAATCTTTATTTGCAAAATCTGTCAACTCTATAAAAAAATCAAATTTTGACTAATTTTATAATTAGTCTTTCTCTCTTCTCTATTGTATTTGTCATCTTCCACTCATCTACAGAATGTCTAGTAGTCTACAGTTGCTATCTAGAAAACAATGCATGACAGTGTGAAACAAACAAACAAACAGTGTGAAACAAACAATGCATGACAGTGTGAAAATCAATATGGTACAGTGGAAGACAGATTAGCACAAGCCTGTGTCCATACATTGTTCTCTATCAATAAATCATTCAAAATGTATACTATTATTTTAGGAGATGTTAGTTAATCCCTTGACTACCATTAGGACAAATGTGTCAAAAAGTGGGTGTGTATGAGTTTCACAGAAAATCAAAAAAGTAGTGGAAAAATGTATTTTACAAGCATATTATGCATTCCAATTATTTTGCTAATTATATTCTTGTTCAGTGTAATCAAGAGTTTCTGGAAATACTGTCATTATTTTTATTTGAAATTGGTATTCAAATGGTTAACAAAAGGTATGGTTACACTTGCTTATATGTGCTATTACAAAAATGTCAGGCAATATTATTACATGAGAGGAAAATAAATAAGGACAAAATATTTTTCTATTCTCTATTTTTGTTGTTTCTATTATAATCTTTACAATTTCCTTCTTCTGCTAACTTTTGGCTTAGTTTGTTCTTTTTCTTGTTTCTAGATGTAGTAATCCACTCCAGGGAAAAAAACAATCCCAAAACAATCAACCATTGAAAACCCTATGAGGGTCACTATGAGTCGGACTTGACTGAACATCACCTAACAACAACAACAGAGACATTAAGGGGCTGGAGTTTAGCTCAGTTGGTAGAGTACTTGCTCCATGCAATCTCAGTCCCTGCATTTGATTCCCAGCACTCCAAAAAATGGGAGAAGGACCTAGCAAACCACTTCCAAAACAATCAGCTATTGAAATCCTATGAATAACAGAGAAGCACTGACATAGTACTGGGCATGGCATAGTGTCAGGGAGTGTTTTGTTCTGTTGCACATAGGGGCACTATGAGACAGAGCTGACTCAAGGGGACTCAGCAAAAACAACTTACAAGAAGTCTCACTATGTTGCCCTAGCTGTTATCAAATGTCTGGGCTCAAGTGATCCTCTTACCTCAGCCTCCTGAATAGCTGGGACCATAGATGTGAGGACATAAACTTTTGTATAACAAAGTTGTTTAAGAAAGCCAAAGGAATGAAAAGTGGAAGTGAAAAATACAAATAATAGGCCATTCCCACAGGTTATAATTCCTGCTCATAAGCCAAATCACTTGTAAATAGATTTTACAGGATTACAAATGCTCTGTTGTTGTTGTTGTTAGGTGCCGTCGAGTCGGTATCCGACTCATAGCGACCCTCTGTACAACAGGGAACACAAATGCTCTAGGGTCTATAAAATCCTCTATGCTTTAGCCGAAAAAATGAAAAAGAAAAAAGAAATGAAACAGAGAAAAAGAAAAGAAAAAAAGAAAAAAGGGGATGATAACTAAGCCACCTTAGTTACAACTAAATCTCTTTTAGTGAATGACATGAAGTGTTAGTATCTACTGTATTTTCTTAATGAAATAAATCAATAACTTAAAAATTTCTAAAATACAAGCAGAAAAATGACTAACTGAATAAGCTGGATTTTAGAAATCAATATGGAATTCTTTCATCAAACTAAAAGGAGCTGGTGATGTGGCAGGTCAGTAGAAGAATCCTTGTATGTGGGAGGCTTTGGGTTCAATTGGAGGCAGGGGCTATAACCATGAGAGTGTTTGAGCGAAATATAAAGTATGTAACTTTAACCACACAGCAAATATCCTAAGATGTTTGAATTAGTATGCTTGAAGATAGAAAATTTGACCCTTCAGTCATTATCACTCTAAATAAAGATTATCTGTACTGAATAGAAAAGGGCACAAAGGATGTCAGAGGATAAGAACAAAAACAAATCTATCTAAAATGGAGATGGGCAGTTGAGTTACTACAGTAGAGATGGTCCAGTTAAGTATCACTGTTAACACAGAATACTGAAGAGCAAGGTACCTTGCTGTTGTTAGGTGCTGTCAAGTCGGTCTGACTCATAGCTACTCTATGCATACCAGAACAGTTACCATGCCATGCTGCTAATCATAGGGTTTTCAATGACTGATTGTTTTTGGAATTGTTTTAGGAGTGGGCTGCCAGGTCCTATTCCCATAAGTACTTTGCTAGAGGTTGCCTAAACATTAAACATTTAATCCTATCTCAAAAACGTCAATGAATTACACTCTCTTGATGACCTACCCAATTGGACTTGGCAGAGTCATAATTAAAATGTTGAAATACTTGTATACAGAAAAAAAAATTAAATTCTAACCTGAAACAAGGAGAGGTTTTCAACTTTTATATACCACAGCTATGATGATCTTTGCTAATAGGAAAAAAATCTGTTTTATTTTTCATTCCATGGAAAATGGAACTTTTTTAGAAATAAATGTAGTTTAATGGCATTTGCTGCTGAGTAAGAGTTGCTAAAATGAACCTCACAATATTATAAACATAACTTGTAACTGAGAGAATAATGGGCACACCAAAAGCTTCTATGGAGAAATTCTTCTGGAACTTTTCATAGGGTTTCATTTAGAAAGACTGAGTCCAAACCAGCCATGCAACAGACAAAATATGGCATGAATAATAAAGCTTCCCACTAAAAATATGAGTCAGCTGGAAGCTTGTGTTAGAGACTAAAGTTCTCTAAACACAAGGCAAAAGCTTTTATGATATTTTTCTACTGAAGTACAATTGTTTTCAGATTTTGCCATAACTGCAATTACTTAAGTGGTACCCATACTGTTATACTATAATACGTGGGGGGAAATGTTTAGAGTAGAAATGGGGAAGTCACTCTTAAGTGCAGTATTTGTGTTTGCTATTTTTATTGCAAACAGTGTAAGATTTCTTCTATAATGAGCTGAGTGGATTTTTTTGTTTGTTTTGATTGGTTGGGGTTTTTGTGTATGTGTATTGTTCTGAGGGGCTGAACCAAGGGCCTCACAAATACTTTGCAAGTGCTCTACCACTGAGCTGTGCCCCCCAGCCTATATTTTTATTTTTGGACAGGTCCAAAACTTTTGATCCTCCTGCCTCAGAGTTTTTGGGATTACAGGCATATGTCATTACCCCTGGCTAAATAGAGCTTATTTAAAATGGAGGTTCTGTAAAAATTTACACAAAACAAAATAAGAAGTCATTAGCAGTAATAACACAGGGTGCAGATGATAAAGGAACTTTGACAAAGAACATGGGAGTCACTAATAGTTAAGGAACATATAAAAGAAAAAAGCAAAGTAGACTGAACAGTGTCAATGAGGTAGTAACAGAGCTAGTAGAAAACAATGTCACACAAACTACAGGAAGAGTTCCATGAAATGGGGCAGTCAATAATATCAAACATTCCCAGAGAGGTCAAGTGGGCCCAAGACAAGGTCACTGAATTTGGAAAGTAGTGAGTACATCACTGAAGCAATTTTAGCACAGCAATGAGAGAAGAATTCAAATTAGACCAGTTTGGAAAATAAAAGGGACACTTAAAAATAGTGACAATAAGCACAGAATCTTGATTCTTTCAAGAACTGCGCAATAAATGAATAATAAAAGAGTAAAAGGTAAAAGTAAGACACTGTAGCTGAGGCAAAAAAGTGATATTGAGAAAGATTATTTAAATTTTTACTTAAGGTTGGGAGAAAGCAGGGTATGATTTTATTAGAGTGTCAGTGGAAAGGAAGAGAATAGAAATAAGAAAGAATTTGATATACGGAGCAATGTTTTGAAATGTGTTAAGAAGGAAGAAATAAAGAGAATAGGGAGACTTAGACTTGAAAAAGAACTAGGACATTAGTTCCACTAAATCAAAAGAAAGGTAAAGATGAGTAAAGATACAAATTTTGTATCTGACCCTTTAAAGCTTCCTCTACTTTATACAGTGAGCAGAATTACCAGCCAAGAGAGAAGGAAGAAGACAGTGTACATCTGATTGAAGAATCCCTTTTCCTCAATGAATTAGATTTGGATAATTTTATTTGTATTTTTACTTACATTCCACACAAACTGCTTGTTTTTATATGAATCAAAGGTTAAGGAGGCCTTTTCAGAAATAACACTTAGGTCTTCAAATTAAATACTGAGGACAAAATTGAAGGAAGTAGAAATTAGGAAGAAAATCCCTTCCCAACAAAGCCACACCCTCATCTTCCAATCTGTAATACAAATTTTTGCAGCTCAAAAAGTGGAGCATTAAAGTATCATTGCAGATAAAATGTCTGCCTTTGTCATTCTCTACACATATACATATGTGCTGCATAATGATGTTACGGCCAACAATGTACAGCATATATATCAGTGGTCCTGTAAAATCATACTGTCTAGTGCTGTCACAACCCACTTAGTTTGTGTAAGTACACTCTGTGATGTCTGCACAATGATGAAATCACCTAATGACACATTTCTCAGAATAGGTCCCTTTGCATTGGGTATCTAATTTGTACCTTCTATCAATACTAGTATAAATCAATATGAATATAGCACAGTATTGTTAAGAAAGTGAACTATACGGCATAATGCTATAATGAATCAAGTAGCATTCTATGAAAAGGCAAGAAGGACCAATCCTAAATCACTGGTTGACAATTTACCCTGTGGTATGTACTGCTCTAGTGCTATTTCTATCAACTCACTTAACCTCTACACTTCAGATTGGATAATTAACCTGATTTTACATATGAGAAAACCAATAGATGAAAAAATCTAAGAAAATCCTAACAATCTGGAGTTACTCCTTAGGCTGGAGTGTATGTAATACAAAGAGTACTGAGGTGAAATGAGAACTGGCTTCAGGACAGGTGTTGTAGTGCATGCCTGTATCACAGCAATCAGGAGGCTGAGGCAAGAGGATCAGGAGTTTGAGGCCAATCTAGGCTGTTGTTGTTGCTGTTAGGTGCCGTCAAGTCGGTATCTGACTCATAGCGACCCTCATAGGGTTTTCAATGCCTGACTGTTTCGGGATTGCCTTGGGAGTGGATTGCCAGGCCCTGCTCCCATTTTTGCAGTGCTGGGAATTGAACTTGGGACCTCAGAGACTGCAGCACAGCACTCTACCCACTGAGCCAAATCCTAGCCTAGGCTACATAGTGAAAATCAAGAAAGATGAGAAAGAGGGTAGGGAGTTGGGGAGCAGGGAAGAAAGCAAGAGCTGGGCATGATGGTGCACACCTGTAATTGTAGCACTTGGGAGGCAGAGGCAAGAAGATTTTGAGTTCAAGGCCAACCTGGGCTACACAGTAAATACCGAGGTCTGCCTGGGCTACATAGCCAGGTCCTGTCTCAAAAAAACACACACATTAAAAAAAAAAAAAAAAAAAAAAACCCACCTCAAACTGGTTTCAAATCTAAATATCATCCCTTGGGTGGTTGAACCTGAAGATACCATGTTCCCTAATATTAGTTCTTCATCAAAATAATAATCTGCCCTGTATAACCCACATGCTAGCCCTAAGAATCAAAGAGATAAGAAAATTTATAAATAGCAACTATACATAATTCCATTATTATGAGGAGAAATTTGGTAGGTAAAATGTATAGGTTTTTTTTTGTTTTAGTCTGTTGGTTTTGTTTTGTTTTGTTTTGAGTACTGGGGGTTGAACCTAGGGCCTTGAACATACTAGGCAAGTGCTCTGCCACTGAGCTTCACTAACCTCTTTACTATGTACTTTTGAAACCAGATCCCTCTAAACTGCATAGGCTGCCTCTGGCCTCAAACTCGTGATCCTGCTGCTTCAGCCAAGTAACCTGAGTCACTGGGATTACTAGTGTACTCCACCATGCCTGGCTGCACATGGTATTAAAAAGCTCATTTTCTGAATCCTATCAAAAATTCTCATACTTTAATTTACATTGTTATAGTTTATATGCAAAATAACTTTTAAAATGCAAGTTTCTGATTATTTTAGGCAGCTTCTCTTACTGTTTATTTGCTAATGAAGAGGAATAAACTACTTAATTGGCTCTACACTTGTGTTTTGCAGCTTAAAATGGAAATAATCTCTACATTAGTGCTGACAAGATCAATTAAAACAAAATGAGTAAAGCTTCTACCACACCACCTCTGGCACACATAAATGGCAGTAAGGTGGTCGTTTTTGTTATCATGACTTTCACTATTTGACAGAATCACAAAATAAAACCAACATATAAAGGGTATGTGTGTGGGAAGGTTTCTCTTGGTGAAATAACTGTTGGATTCTTATAGAATCCATAGACTATCAACTTTCCCACCATTGACTATAAACTGGTTCAATCACTTTGGAAATCAATATGGAGATACCTCAGAAAACTAAAAATAGAATTGCCATATGACCCAGCTATAACACTACTGGAAATACACCCAAAGGGAGATGAGTCATCATGTCACACAAATACCTGCATCTCCATATTCAATGCAGCACTTTTCACAATAGCAAGGATATGGAACCAACCAAGGTGCCCATCATCAGAAGAATGGATAAAAAAAAACTATGGTCCATATATACAATGGAATACTACTCAGCAATTAAAAAAAGAAATAATGTCATTTACAGCAAAATGGATGGAATTGGAAAACATCATCTTAAGTCAACAAACACAAGCCCAAAAAGAGAAATACCACATGTTCTCACTCATGTGGGAGCTGAATCATACTTAAAGGAAGAAAAAAAAATCCTATATATAAACTGATATACAAAAAGTACACAACTAAACTTAGCATAGAAGGGACAATATAAGGACTAGAAAGAAGGAGGGAGGGAACTAGCAGAGGGAAACAAAGATTGGAGATGGGATGGGGAGGAGGGTCAATGAGGAAGGATAAAGGGGGAGAGGTCAATCTCAATATAAACTGCACAACTTCATGACTATATTGGAAAAACAGAGCAATATAACCCAAATAAGCATCAGAGTTTTACTTCATACCAGCCATAAGGCTCCATAAACTTTGTGGGTTGATGAAAGTGTTGCTTGAAGTGATGTAAAGGATGCAAAATGGAAAAAACCAGTGCTGTATTACTCTGTACCCCATCATCATTTACTAATAAAGGGGAAAAAAGTCTTTCCCACCATCATTCTTGCTGTACTATATCCTGCTTAATAGCCAAAAACATCCTGATAAAATGCTACTTAAATTAAAACATCTTTTCCCCTCCTCACTCCACTGGTGGATCTTTATATCTACAATTCACTCTCAGACAAAATCTGGCCATATGATTCTTGCTCTCTATTCTCACTACCTTTCAAAACACAGAAATTTGTATCCATCCTTCTAGTAAACCTTAAATTACTGACATGTTATGCACTCATAACTAGATTTCTATTCATCTCTTTCCTAGAATAAGTTCTATAATTTTAGCTGCCTGTTGAATTGAAGACAATGTTAGTAAACAATGCTTAATCATATTAATTACACACATACTGACCTTGAGGTGAGACTGAGGAAAACAGCAAATCCAGGAAGAAAATGTGAAAGAGAAAGTTAGAAAGAATTAATAAGGACAATATTCAGAAATAATATTGTTCATGGACATAGACAAAACATATAGCACAGGAATAAAGAAGAGGATAGGGCTACAAAAATTCTACACAGGCACCAAGAATTAGTAACTTTAGACATTCAAATCAGAGCTCAACAAGTATGTTTCTTATTAGGATTATACCACCGTACATTAATGAAAGTTTCTAATTTTTAATGAAAACCTTTTGTCTAAAATTTACCATTTCCTGTATGGGGAAAAAAAAATCCCTGGTGTTTCTTAAATACTAAAGAGAAAAAGAGAAGGTCTACCATCCACTTCTCATTTAAGTAGCTAGAATTGGCACTGAACAGTTTCACAACTTTAATCAGTTCAGCTTTATCCCACCATCTGAATCCTCATTTACCCACCTCTTTCCATTAAGAGGATCCAAGTTTTCCAAGAGGAAAAGCAAAAAAAGTGACAGCTTCTATTATCCTGTAGAATCCAATACTTGGAAGAATTTTTCTTGGAAGAATTTGGAATAATTTTCTTAAATGTTAAAAAAAAAATTCTCCTAATCACAACCAATAGTTCTCACTCCAAATCCTCGAATGGTGTAATCTAAAGGCAATAATGAGCAATGGCTCTATAAATATCAATACATTCCCAAAGTTGCTGAGCAGTAGAAAGTACAAAGTAGTCATGCTTTATAATCCTACACAGTAGGATACCCCTGTAGTTCATTATTGCCTTTGATAACAGGCAGTTTTCTCTTTTTAAAAAGTTATCAATTTCACTATAATGTATTATCCTCCAAATAGTTTAGACATCTAATAGCCAATGCCATCCAGACTGTCTTCATGATCTAAATTTTTACTTTAAGAATTGAAGCCAAAAAAGCCAAGTGCAGTGGCCCATGCCTGTAATCTCAGCAACTCAGGAGGTGGAGGCAGAGGCAGGAAGATCACAAGTTCAAGACAAGAGACAATCTGTGTAATTTAGCAAGACCCTGTCTCAAAATAAAAAGGAAAACAAAAAAAGAGCTGGTGGTACAGTTCAGTGGTACAGCACATGCAAAACATGCAAACACGAGGCCCTGGGTTCAACCCAGTACCACACAAAAAAAAAGATGCCAAAACGTTTATTCCTTGAACAGAAGCACCATTTCAATTTGTACTTTCATGTTTTTAAAAACGTAGTTATGTGCCGGGCGTGGTGGCACACGCCTGTAATCCCAGCGGCTCGGGAGGCGGAGGCGGGAGGATCGCAAATTAGAGACCAGAGGCAGTCTGCATAACTTAGCGAGACCCTGTCTCAAAAAGAAAAAAAAAAAAAAAAAGGGCTGAGGTGCAGCTCAGTGGTCCAGCACTTGCAGAGCATGCAGGTGCGAGGCCCTGGGTTCAACCCCCAGTACCGCAAAAAAAAAAAAAAATAAAATAAAATAAAAAATAAATAAATAAAAAAAACATAGTTATTTACTACAAAAGTCTAATTTCGGACATACTTATAACCAAAGTTTTAAAAAGTCATTGTAAGAATTAAAAAAGAAGAGTAAGATTTATTAACCCTATTACATAAAATTAAGAAATGAAAAACAAGCCAGGCATGGTAACACACACCTGTAATCCCAGCACTTGGGAAAATGAGGCAGGAGGATCATGAGTTTGAAGCCTGGGCAAGGTCTTCTCTCAAAAAATGAAACAACAAAACACTAGAGAAATTCCTTGCTCATAATCCCACCACAGGTGAGTGGGAAATCCAGGATAAGAACACAGGTCTGTTGACATTTTACCTGAGAATACTTTATAAGCTCTAAGATACTATTGTAGGAATCTACAAGAATCCCTGGACTAGGGTGTGGGCATATATCTCAGTGATAAAACATTTGCCTCACAAGCACAAAACCCTAGGTTCTGTTCCCAACACAGCAGGAAAAAAAATGAAAATAAAAATGAATAAAAACAAAAATCCATGGGTCTATATATACAAGTGTCAAATACAATGTTCAAAAAGAAGCCAATCTATAAATGACTGTTCCAAATGATCTCTTTTATTTTTGTTCCTTATGATATGCAAAGAGTAATTTAAGATCAGTAATAACATTAACTGAAATCTCCTAAAGATGAAAGACTCTTAGCTTATTTCTGTGGGCAACTTTAATCATATTTTTACCTGTTTTATTGCTCATGAATCATATTTCACTTGAGTAGCCCTCTCTCGATTTAGAAGAAAAAAATCTGCACGGAGAATAATTGTGTGATTCTAATGTCCACACTTTTATGTAAAAAATTAAGGAAGCAACTAAACATAACTTCCTGTAAGAGAGCAGAGCAAAAAATGTAAGTGCTGTGCTCCCAAAGAACTTTGGGAAGATGACCTAATAGACAAGACTATGTAAAGCTGTGTAACTTATTCTCCTGTTAAACAAACTCAGTGAAACTGATCAAGGAGGAAGAAAGAAACAAGCAGCTTCCCCAGAAGGCAAGCTGGGAAGCAAGGAGGATCAGACAAAGAACCAGTCATCTTCAGCTGAAATACTTAAGTATCTTTCTTTTGCTTTTTTTTTTTCCCATTAAAACACCATTTTCCTCCAAGCAGGACACACATTATATGATTCCTCACAAACACCACCAGTAGTACCAGTCATTTCTATACAAACTACATTAAGAGTATGTTTTCTGACAGCATACTTCATAGATCAAAGATATATAACCACAAATTAAAAGTAAGGAAATTCTTCTCTAAGGAGCCATTGTCCTCATGAATTATACAGCAATTTATGCCAAGCTAAATGTAGCTTAATTTCTATATGGCAGATCTTTGAAAAACACTAAACCGAATATATCAATTCAGGTTTTCTTTAAGGAAAAAATTTACAATACAAAGATTCAATACCTAGCTTTACATTTTGGGGTTATACTATGCCACGGATACCTAAATATAACGTGATATCAGCATAAAATAATCTGAAACATAAAATTCATTTTTCCAATGAAAATACTAAAAAAAAAAATTAGGTCAAGCTAAATAAACAAACTCATGATGTACAAAAAATATCCTGTATATATTGATTACAATACAAAATATATTTGGTTACACAAATGTTTAAAATGGAATATATGATAAAATAATGTCATTTTTAAAGTGTTATTTATTCCACTCCCACATTTAACAAAACAATTTTATTGACTCTCTTTGCACACATCAATTCACCAAAGATGGAAGAGGTACCATTTCTTTATACTTCACTAAGAAGGAAAAAACTTTTATCAACTAAATTAGGCCATGCCATTACATATATATGTATCCCAGTTTCAGAGATGTCAAAATGCAAAAACAAAGTTAGAATTAGTATTTTATTCTGACAGAAAAAAGGAGAAAGTAATTTAGACTTTTGTTTAACCTATAGATCTAAAAGCAACCTCACTGAATTATATTAAATTATATAAGAATATTTTATGCACAAGAAGTTACTCATACTTTTACAGAAATAAAAATCATGTATAAACATATTATAAACATATGTATTTATATTCATGCATTAACATGTTGTGAACATATACAAGAAATAAATATAAAAATAGTATTCTCAATGTAACTATCAAGGTTTAAAAGATTATTAAGTCTTCACCTTTTTAATTTCAAAAGGTCAGAATATCATTGAGCAATGGGAATATATGGGGAAGAAATGTGGGATGCTTCAATAAGAAATGATATAACTGAAAGGGGCAACCTTCAGAGAAGGTTAACAGTTAACAGGGGTCAAATTCTCACAAACAAATAAAGGAAAAGAAAATTTTAACCCCAGATTAAAAATCACTGCTGATATGATGGGAAAATAACCCCATTCTTTGTGTTCAAGCTCAGTTCATGACATTGATTCTTAATATACAGAAGTGCAGCCACATCTCATTCATCAAGGCTGAAAGTTACTGTTTTAGCAGCTTACACGGTTAAGTTTAGGGGCTAACTTAACCATGAGTCTAAATTCTTAGCAAACTGGGAGCACCCTTGGATTTTAAAAAAAGAAGAAGAAAAAGAAAAATCAACTAAAGAAGCCCAACTCTTAAGAACGTGGGGGCGGGGGGGGGGCAGGAATCAAAGAAACAAAACAAAACCAATTACATACCATTTTTAAACAAAGCCAGAATAGTCACTATAATAGTTCAGTATCCAAACTTATTTATTAGCCTTCTATCCAAACAATCTCCCAAGCCACTACCATTTAATATTGGTCTCCTATAGTACCTATTACATTCTCCAAATTAAAAGATTAAATAGTTAAAAGAGTCCAAAGTTCAACAAGTCCCTTCTCTGATTCTCACATTTCCTGGGACACAGGTTTTTGGGATGGCCAGCTCCAGTGGTATGTTATTTCTGAGAAGTATTACTTCTGAATAATTCTCCTGAGAAGTGAGACTTCTCAGGAAAAATCAACCAGACCTTAAGGACTGAAGCCTCGTCAATGGACAAGCCATAGAAGAATGCCTATGCTGGCAACATCTACAAAAGAAACAGTAACCGCTACTCTGTTGCTGACGGGCTGGGATTTGGCTCAGTTGGTAGAGCGCTGCTCTGCAGTCTCTTAGGTCTTGAGTTCAATTCCCAGCCCACAAAAATGGGAAAAGGGCCTGGCAATCCACTCCCAAGGCAATCCCAAAACAGTCAGCCATTGAAAACCCTATGAGGGTCGCTATGGGTCGGATACCGACTTGACGGCACCTAACAACAACAACAACTCTGTGGCCGCAGTCTCAGTCTCCTCAGGCAACAGTTATCCATTTAACAAAATCCATGCTGACAGAGGCGCTCTGGTGGAGAAACTGGCACCCGGCAGCAAGGCATCCTGAATGCCTAAGTACCCCTCTCAGAAGAGAGAATTTCAGCACATGGGAAAAACCCTGAGTCTCAGGTAGATCTGTAGGTGAATAGCCTCTGGATTGTCTACATGTCTATATCCTTCCCTTTTAGAAGATGGGGCCATTAATGAAAATGGAATATACAAGATGCCAAAGGAGAAAAGGAAGAAGACATGGGCCTTGGAATTACTAGGCACAACTCTGCTGACCCCTGTTGTGATATAGAACCAGTCATTTCATCTCTCTGGGCCCCAATCTCTTTATTTGCATTGCAAAAATTTATGCAACAACCTTTTCCAAAAACAAACTAAAAAGTCCTGAGTAAGATGAGGTAGCTAAAATTAACACAAAAAATTATATTAAGGATTTTTTGGGATACTGTTATTAGAAAGATAAGACCTATCTGAAAATAACAAGTCAAACACATGAGTCTTGCAGAGTTTCTATAGGAAATCAACATCCAAAATATGTAACAACTTGCTTTTCAATGTTTCTACTAAAAGGCAGAAAAAGAACTGTTCATTGAATCGAAATGAGGTAAAAGTAATGTCTATAGTTCACCGTGGAATGCAGCCAGTTTTACCACAATATGAATTTACTTTTAGAAAGTAAAAATAATTTCCCCTTTCAGGTAGTTACCTAGCTGAGGGCAACATTCTTCGTGTGTGCCTTTAACAAATAATGAAGGGATAAGATCTGTTCTAGGAATCTGAGTGGAGGATGAGAGTAGACACAAAGGAAAAGACCTCTCTGGCCTTTCAAATCACACATGCATTATATGCTCAGTCGATAACCAGTTACTAGGAAAGAAACATCCTGGTTGGCTTAAATGAATCAGGATCTACTCCTAGAGCTGGAGATGTAGGGAATTATATAAACTTTGTGTTGTTAGAACAAAAGGGAAATCGAATGTTTTGTTGATATAACATGCTATTTCCTGAGCACCAAACAAAAAATAAAGAAGAAAACTATAAGCCAAGGCAAAAGGAAGATGCCAAAATATTATATATGAAGTTAATTTACAAAGTACTTCTTCAATCTTTGGTGCCTGGGGTTGTGAATGGGAGATTTGCTGCAAAGGGACATTTCTGAGAGTGAAGGAAATGTTCTGTTTTGATTGTGGTGGTTACACAAGTGTATACATTTGCCAAATCATAATAGTAGGGTTAAAAGTATGTGATAAAAGTTGTAGGAAATTTTTTTAAGGGCTTCTCAGAACTTCTAGAAAATAGAGGCCCTCCTTCAAGTGTCTGCTCAAAATATCACTTTATCTGACAGGCCTTTCCTTACGACCCCATAAATAATCCCTGTACTAAACTTTAAAATACAATCCAAAATAAAATCCATATCCATTAAGGTTTAAGATCTTATATTCCTTCAAATGAGTAAATATAGTAAATCCATATATTCTTTTAATTCTATTACACAATAATGTTGATGATGATGTTGTTGCTGTTGTTAGGTACACTGCACAAGAAGAAGACACTTTTATTCTTTAAACTCTTTAGATCTTTTAGATCACTGAAAATTCTTAACTTCAATAAACCAAAGGCAGTCCTTGCTACCTAAATTATATGAAATTTCAAAGATAGCTGCCATTCTCTCAGTTTCTGAATGGCATGGTGAATTTAATCAAGAATAAAACTGAGAAGCCGGGTGTGGTGGCGCACACCTGTAATCCCAGTGGCTCGGGAGGCGGAGGCAGGAGGATCGCAAGTTTGAGACCATCTGCATAACTTAGCGAGACCCTGTCTCAAAAAGTAAAAAAAAAAAAAAAAAATTGGCTGGGGGCGCAGATCAGTGGTCCAGCACTTGCAAAGTATGCAGGCACGAGGCCCTGGGTTAAACCCCCAGAACCAAAAAAAAAAAAAAAAAAAAAAGAATAAAACTGAGGATTTCTGATGCAAACACTAATTTTTGAGAATTGTAAATAAGGTATTAATAAAAAAAAAAGAAACACAGAAGCAAAACTGTAAGACAAAATACAATATATGGCACAGTGGACAATGTTCCTAATGTACAGCCATCACATGTGTATTTAGCTAAAAGGGATAACATTAGTGAAAGTGCAGACAAAATTCTTTCAGGAATCTGAAAAAATACTATCAGAATTCTATCAGCATTCTTCTCTCTATATATATCTTAAACAGAGAAAAGTTTATTCTTTATGAATCTAAATAGAATCTAAACAGAAACTCTAACTTGCTCATCTTAGAGATAAATTCCCAATTGCAGTATTCAAGGATCCTGAGGCTAACCTAAATCTATTCATACAAGGATATTTCAAACTCCAGTTTGTTTTTTTCTATGCACATTATCTAGAGCCAGCAGATGATGGCTTCCTTGACCTATTAACTCAGCTGGGCTACAGTGCCCAGTGAGTCAATCCAACACTCATATCTAGGTGTTGCTGTGAAGGTATTTGGATGATGTAATTAAAGCCTCTAATAGCTTCAAGTAGGGGAGATTATCCCAGACAATCTAAGTAAGCATAACTGAATCACTCAGAAAGTCTTGGAAACAAGGCTGAGAGAAAAGAGGAGCTGCTCATGTTCTACAGCTTTGGCTTATGCCTACACAAATTCCATCCTGTTTGTGATCCCCCCTGCCTGAAATAGTAAGATTTCAGACTTGCTCAGCTGGCCTCAACAACTAACTGTGCCAGACAAATGCTTGTAATAAATTCTTTAATATATGTATAGGTAAGTGTGTCTGCCTGTCTCTGTGTCTTTCTGGGTGAGTATGTGTCCTACTAGTTCTGTTTGTGTTGCTGAATTCCAACTGATATACACCACAGTAAGGAATGTAAACTTAGAAGTCATTAGATTTTCTTGGGGAAAATATACTTTCAGAAGTATGAGTGGGCTCACCTAACCTTTTTAAAATTATAGTAGGTCAAGAGAGGGATGTAACAGTAAATCAAGAGGGCAGTGTAACACTGTGTCATCTTCTGAGACTATTTTCTGTAAGTACCAACATGGGAAAACATTGTTCATTTATTTCTCCAGACCATAAAGAACAGGTCTAGGAATTCTTCCTGACACAATATAAACCTTTTAATGGTAGGCATCCTTATATAACAAGTGTTAGGAAATGCAAATAACACTAAGAATTTTCTCGAGTTTAATGATTATAATAATTTGCTTTTATTTTTGCACTTAGGTTGCTGAACCCTCTTTAGAAATGAATTCTATATGCCAAATTATAGGGTGGCATTATAGTTGTACCAGTTCAGAGTCTCCTTAAAGAGCACTCCAGCATAAGAACCACCACATAAAAGATGAGCTAGAAACAAAGATTAAAACAACTACAACTGGCTACTCAAGGTATACGACTCGACAGCACCTAACAATATAACAAGTCAAGGTGGAGGCAAGATGATCCGAAGTTTGAGGCCAGAGGCAGTCTGCACAATTTAG
The DNA here is from genome assembly GCA_007922755.1 of Pedetes capensis. Classification (NCBI taxonomy): domain Eukaryota; kingdom Metazoa; phylum Chordata; class Mammalia; order Rodentia; family Pedetidae; genus Pedetes; species Pedetes capensis. The sequence continues at coordinate 39,682 of VMDO01007170.1, read as the reverse complement.
GGAGACCAAACCGTATCAAAACAAAATAAAACAAAAACTCCAATTACAACCAGCAATATAGAATCTTACCAGAGAATGCAAACTGATTTTACCCAAAAGCAGGGTATATAAGGTACAATCTTTCTGGCTATTCAGAAGAACATGGGTTATTAATGAGTTCTACAAGAAGAGCTGCTTCCATGCACTTACAAGCTCATGTTAAATACCATATACAGTATAAAAGCACAGGTTAATAGGCTATATGTTTGTTCTTCAGTATAAAATAATAATAAAAAGACAGAAAATTCTATGAGAACCATCTCGCAAGATCTGTTCGAACACAGCCCCTATTGAAAAATTCAAATTCAGAGGTCCATAAAAACCACATTTGAGTCTCCTAAATTATCATTAAAGTATCTGTTCCTCTTGTAATTTTGATCTATGAACTGATATAATTGTTTGCTTTTCCACATTATAAATTCTGAAGTATAAAAATTCATAGCCCAAAAGAGCATTAGCTCAGCAGAAAAGGTCTAAACCAATGATAAAATTATTAAATCCATATACCTGAGGATCATTTACTCATTACATAGAAAAATAATTTAAAAAGCAAGTAGCTATTTGTACTTTCTTGATCAGCCAGTAGAAAACTTTAATTTCTCAATTAATGAATACTTTCTCTTATTGATGATATTAAAGTCCATAGTTTCTCACTTTATTCCCATTCTATGTTGCCTTTTGGAGACTGCAACAAAGAATTTATATTGACTTAGAATAACAAGGCTATAATAAAGTAATAGTAAGCTTTCAAGAATCTAAATTCCAAGGCAGATAATATTCAAATAAGTTTATTTTCAAAAGTACAGTTTTAAAACCATATTCTAATTTTTCAAATCTAGTAAATTCCATTTGGTTTCTCTTTTCTTACCTTTCCAATTCAGCTATCTTCTTATCTTTGTCATTCTTCTCATTTTCTACCTCCTTTAAGATTTCCAAGAGGCGGTCAACTTCTGCCTGGGCCTTGTTAGATTCATCTTTATACCTGGCAATCTCTCTCTCCAATTGCTGTATTCGGTCACTCAACTCTGGACTGGCTCTGGCTTCCAATGTTGCTTCATGGGCCTATAAATAAAAAAATGTATTCAAAGTCTATCAGAAACACACACATGGCACTGCATAAATCATGGCCTAAAGAACTATTTATATTCCAATTTAAATAGAATATTATTATCAAATATCTAATAGCTAGACTTCATTTTTTTTGTTGTTTCTGCCCGGTTTCAAACTGGGGATCTTTCGGACTGCCAAAAGAACCAACAGATATGTCCTAGAAGAAGTGCAACCAGAGTGCTTCTTGGAAGCAAGAATGGCTAGGCTGCATCTTACCTATTTTGGACATATAGGCAGGAAGGACCAATCCCTGGAGAAGGACATCATGTTTGGGAGAGTGGCAGGTCAACAAAAAATAGGAAAACCTTCCCCTAAATGGATTGACACAGTGTATACAACAATGGGCTTAAACATAAATAAGATCGTGTGCTTGGCACAGAATCAGGGAGTGTTTCAATCTGCTATACATAGGAGTTGATATGAGTCAGACTCAACTCGATGGCACCTAACAAAGACAAGTCTTCAATTTGTAAGGGTTTTCTCTAAATATTATATAGACAAAAGATTAGTAACAGAGATGTAATTATCTTAGTAATAGAAAAGTAATTATCTTAGTCTATAAATGGATTCATTTTTAAAAATATTATGTCTCTAAATTGTTATTATGAGGCCAAAAACCATCATAAGCCAGTCAATGCTTCAGAGTTTTGTGAGATGTACTAACAGGCATTAGATGCCTATAGTCTTGCCAAGGTAGTATAAAAAGGCCACATCAAGAATGCAATGCTCCTTTACAACAGGTGGCACCAATGCTAAGACTTCTTCCCCCTTAGACCCTCATCTGTTTCTTTCTCCTGTATGTTGTTTCACTGAGCATATGTGAATCACATGGACCTGAGCATCTGGAATCATATTGTTGTGGTTAGGTGCTGTCTAATCATGTGCAACTCATAGCAACCCTCATTGGGTTTTCAATGGCTGATTGTTTTTGGGAATGCCTTGGGAGTGGATTGCCACATCCTTCTCCCATTTTTGCGGTGCTGGGAATTGAACGCAGGACCTCAGAGACTGCAGAGCGGCACTCGACCAACTGAGCTAAATCCCAGCCCCAGAATCATACAGATATAGCAAATATGATGCCATGAATATGGAGTCAGGTTAAGAAAACGGCTACCTTCCCATAGGCACCTCCCTAAGGCAAGGGTTCAGAAATTTTACAATATACCACAGAACTAGGTCAGAAATCAAGACCCACACTTAGAACTGAGAAAAGAAGTTTTACTTAAGATTCTCTTGTTGTTGTTGTTAGGTGCTGTCGAGTCAGTATCCAACTCATAGCGACCCTCACAGGGTTTTCAATGGCTGAGTGCTTCGGGATTGCCTTGGGAGTGGATTGCCAGGCCCTTCTCCCAAGATTCTCTTGTAAAAGGCACCTAATAACACCTATGCATTTTGGAATACAAAGCAGTTTCAATAATTTAAAACTAATTTTTGAATGCTTAGTTTTCCTCCTTAATCTCTAAAACCATGGAAGTATAATGTATTTAATGAGAAGATAAAGAGATCTTTTCTTATTTAGTAAGCAACAAAACATATTTAACCTCATTAAATTAAACACACTTAACCTCATCAAATGTTTTGAAAAGTTATTAAAGGAGCAAAGATATATTCTTAGGAAATACTTCAGAGAGCTCTGATGTAAAGTGCTCTGAGTAAATGAGAAATTTTTACGTAAAATGAGTTAAATGCTTTGTGTGAAGAATAGCTATACTTTTGAAATTAAATCCTTTACCAATTTCTGTTTTTAAGGCCTCATTCCTGATGGAAAAACATATTTTATCTGTCTTAAACACTGGCTTCCCTAACCTTTAACTTATCTCTGAAGTATATTTTAAGAAAAAAAAACAATGCAAGTCTGGAAGGTAAAAAGAGATCATTATTCTCCACTGGGTGTTATTCAATATCCAATATCACTTGTTTCATATTGTGTTGCCAGTCTTCGAGTTAAAGGTAGGAGGGAAACTTTTGTAGTAGTTACTCTGGGCAGAAAGCTACAGATACTCCGTTAATCTAGTATATCTAACAGAAAAGGAAAAAAGAGGAGGCTACAAAGAGTAGTAAGATCAGGAGCTATTTTATTGAAAGCTGACCATATTTAAACACCAAGAGGAGGAAAAACAATAAATATAAAGAAACTGAAGATGCAAACAAAAGCAGGAATGATAGAGAATATCCTCACTATGCACAAAAGTAAGGTGATAAATAGGCAACAGGAGGAGGTTTGGAGTGTGTGCATAGAAGATGACCACATAAACAAACCTGAAGGACAGCTTCTATTCAATACCACTCATAGCTCTACCTAATAATAATTAATTATAACAGTAGTATTTGTAAGTCCACAAATATAACTGGTACACATGAGTGTTCTGGGCATTCATACATGCTAGGGTGTCCTAACTATGAGGTCTCCCTTAGGAAATATCACTTTTGTGCCCCTGACCTGAATCAGTGCTCTCTGACATGTACTTCTATCACATCCTGTGATTTACTAGAACATTCTAGAACATTGAGTGTCTATTTTTCCTGACAGAGACTGTAAATACTATGAGGCCAAGGCACAGGTCTGCCTTGATTACCACTAAGGTCTCAGTGCCCACCATGATAACTGACAGAGTAAAAACTCAAATATGTATTGAACAAATGAATATGCACAAAGCAGAGGAACAGTTTCTATTTGATTTAAAACATCCCACAAGCCTGAATGACAGGAAAAGAAGGACTAGGAAAATAATCAGTAATTAAATATAAGTGCAAAGTTTAATGTAACCCACAGAATGATTTCAAAATCTCATTAATCAATTAAGTTAAGAAAAAACAGATATTATGGAACTTCTCCTACTATTATAACAACAAATTTTATATCAGAGAAGTTTAAATGCTTGCCAAGTTCACGTGGGCTTTAAAAGGAAATTCTAAGAATACTAAAGCATTTTAAAGACCTTTGTAACTTTATAAAAAATAATACAAACTCTAAAAAAAAGATTTCCTAAGTATTACAAATTTTTCTTTAAAATGAATGTCCAAATAGTAGAATACAACATTTAATTCATGATGTAAATCTGCCTTGTGTCCAAAGTTGCTTGTCACAACAGTAGTATGACAGAGATTTTCTGGATCTGGTGTTTAATTTCATGGCTTTATTCTCTCCTTCCTTTTTCTTCCCTTAAAGTTCTAATTCTCCATTAACCTGCACTCTGAAAATGCAGGTAAGACTATATACCTTGCTTGTAGGATATCAGGAAGTCAAAACCACTCAGAAGACCAAGCTGCAAACTTTTTTTTATTTGTTTGGTTGGTTTTTGGTTTTATGAGACAGGGCCTTGCTGTGTAGCCTAGACTGTTCTGGAACTCACTATATATACCAGGCTGGCCTTGAACTTGCACCGATCCTCCTTCCTCAGCCTCCCCTGTGTTGGGATTACAGGCATGCACGACCACGCCTGGCTCAAAAAACTGCAAACTTCAATGAAATAACAATATCTCTATAAAATGTCACCCTTAGGCAACAAAAGTTAGCATAATGAACAATCCTCCTTAAAATACTTTAACCAAAAGCTAAACTCTCCATCCTCCAGCATTATTCTACTGGAAATTAATTTCTGTATTATTAAAACTTCAAAACATATACACTAGTGGCAAGAATTCTGTTCTTTTGCATTTTATATTTGTCATATTACAACATTCATGATTAAAGAATGATGCATATATCATTGCAGAAAATAATTTTCACAGAATCTAACGAGAAAGTAAATGCAAAGACAGTGGTCTTATTTAATATATAACAAAACATTGTTGTTGTTGTTGTTAGGTGCTGTCCAGTCGAGTCCAACTCATAGCAACCCTCATAGGGTTTTCAATGGCTTTTTGGGATTGCCTTGGGAATGGGTTGCCACGTCCTTCTCCCATTTTGCGGTGTTGGGAGTTGAACTCAGGACCTCAGAGACTGCAGAGCAGTGCTCTACCAACTGAGCTAAATCCCAGCCCGCTAACAAAACATAGTGGTCCCTTAAAATGATCTTTCAGGCAAGGCTCTTTTGTTCAGCTGAGAGGAGGGCTGTTAGCTGGGCCTGCAGTATACAGCCTCAGCAAGAGGCCCCACTGTGGCCACCCTGCTTATTCCTTTTCTGGGCACCACTCTTTTGGCCTGCCTGACCCGACATGACACTCTAGTAGTAAAGCATCTATTCCTGTTGGGCTCTTGGGCACTGTTCTGAGTACCGTAACCTTTTACACCAGAAAGCTGGAAGGCATTATATGAAAGAAACAAGAAGAAAGTGGAGGAGATGCTAGAAGAAGCGGAAGAGGAATATGCAGTAGAAAAAGTTCTTGACCATCAAGTCACAAAGGACCAAGAGGAGAATCTCCTAAAGTGGAAGGGTTTCTCAGATGAGGACCACACATGGGAGCCAGGAGAAAGTCTGGACTGCCTTGGCTTCATTGCTGAGTTTTTCCAGTCACAGAGAACATCATGTTCGAAACAGACAAATCAGAGGGAGGCAAGCACAAAGCTGATTCTGATTCTGAAGAGAAGGGAGAGGAGAGCAAACCAAAGAAGAAAGAAGAGTCAGAAAGGCCAAGAGGCTTTGCCAGGAGTTTGGAGCCAGAGCGAATTACTGGAGCTACAGACTCTAGCAGAGAGCTCACATTCTTATGAAATGGAAAAACTCTAATGAGGCTGGCCTGGTCCCTTCCAGGGAAGCCAATGGCAAGTACCCACAGGTTGTCATATCCTTTTATGAAGAAAGGCTGATGTGGCATGTCTACCCCTTAGAAAATGATGATGAGATGACAAGAATTAACTCTCCTGAGTACCAGCCCCTATCACCTCTGATTTAAGTTTCAAGCAAGGAGGGAAGGAGTTCTACTTGTCTTGACACCATAAATGTGGCTTGAGAAGATGTCCTTTGAAGAGCCAGTTATGCTTCTGTGCCTATAGCAGCTCAGGTGCTTTAAAGCCATCCCAAGCTATACAATTACTACACCTGTCCCCGTGGAGGGGACAATATAAGTATTTCAAGGCAACCAATTCTGCACTTTGCTGAGAAAGGCAAAGGGCCTTCTATGAAGAACAAAACATTCAGACTGGCTATGTGGGAGAACAAACACATACTGCTGATCTTCAAAGACCATCTCCACAACCCACAGCCTACTTCCTAACTGTGCTAACTCTGCATTTTTACAGCATAGTATGTGTCCAATTTTTGGCTATTACTGGTGTATTATTTGGGAGTGGGAGGAAAAGGGTGGAGAGAGAGGTGAGTAGGATCATTTTCATAAAAATGTGTGGCCTGATTAGAAAAATGGTGAAACAATGGGAGGAATTACTAATGAGTGATTTGTTTCTATGCCAAGAACATTTAATCTTTTCAAAACATTTCAGTGGGACCATAAATGAAGACTGTGAAAGGCCACTTTAAAAGCTGTGAATGCCTGCGGCCTACATGCCAAGGTCACTGCGGAATCTAATGCTGTTGCTCACAAAGGACTAAGCCAGTCCTTCATCTACCAAAGCTGCCATTTTGGAGCTGGAAACTGTCTGAGGAGGGAAAGCCTTTTACTGGAGAATATAGAGAGGCAGTCTGCAGCCATACCACCTTAGCATCCAATCCTGCCTGATGGTAGAAGCTATGCAGGGTCAACCTGGTTAGTCCTTGGATGAGGGGACACTTGAGAATACCAGGTGCTACAGGCTAGGGAGAAAGACTTGGCAATCCATTCCCAAAATAATTTGCCATTGAAAACCCTATGAATAGCAGAGAAGCACTGACAATAGTGCTGGGCATGGCAGAGAGTGTTTTGTTCTGTTGTACATAGGGTCACTCTGAGTGGGACTTGACTCGAGAGCACCTAACAACAACAATGTACAGGCAGGCCATTCTATCTTAGAGGTGCTAATTCTTAAAATTAGCCAAAGACTCTCTGTTTCCCAATTATGAAGTTATGACTATCAATCTATCCATCCAAACTCCTAGTTGAAGTATTACAGGAGGGTTGAGGGGCATAGGAGATGGAGAGGAGAGAAAAGGAGGAACAACGCTTTTACAGTGGAAACTCCTGGATCCTCTGTTTTTGAACTTCAAACTCTATAACCATTAGTGGCAGGGTTCTGTCACTGAAAGCTCAAATTTCACTGAGTCAATTCAAGGATTAAATGATTTCAAGAGACGATTAACTTTTTTTTGGAGTATTGCGGGATTGAATTGAGGGTGTTCCACCACTGACCTCCATCTCCACAGCCCCTTTTTTATTATTTTTATTTTGAGACAGGGTCTTGCTAAGTTCCTGCTGGCTTCAAACTCACAATTCTCCTGCCTCAGCCTCCTGAGTTGCTGGGATTACAAGCGTGTACCACGAAGCCTAGCTAAAAATGTTAATAATTAACTAATACCCAAAATGTTCTGTCTTGAATCACAAGATCCACTAGTTCTTTACACTATCTAGAGCTACACTGTAAAATCTTTTTAAGATGTGTTAGATATCTGTGAAAATTTATTTAAATGTAAACTTTATACCATATGGTCATTTTTGTCTTAATAAAACCATAGTTGTTGTTAGACGTCGTTGAGTTGAGACCAACTCTTAGTGACCCTATGTGCAACAAAAAGAAACACCTCCTGACATTATGCCATGCCTGGCACTATGTCAGTGCTCCTCCTTTATTCATAGGTTTTTAATGGCTGATTTTTTGAGGGGTTGGGGGAGTAGGCTGCCAGGTCTTTCTCCCTAGCCTGCAGCACCTGGTATTCTCAGGAGGTTTCCCATCCAAGGACTAACCAGGTCGACCCTGCGTAGCTTCTGAGGTCAGATGAGATTTGCTGCCAGGGTACTATGGCTGCAGATAATAAAACTATAGATTTATTTTTAATGATTTTTGATAGTGTATTAAAAGAGTAAATACATATACTGAGAAATCTCTCAAGCAAAGTACTTTGACTAGAAAAGACATGTTTATGTAAAATGGGCGAAATGCTTTATAGAAGCAACTGCCACACTTCAAAGCAGCACTTCAAACTCATGTAAAATTTGCTTCAGGTTCAGGTACAAAGTCAGTATATTAAAATTTAGAAGGTTTGGGTTTGATTTGGGTTTAAAATTTTAATCCAGGATAAAAAAAATTTCTAATTTTTTTCAATTTTTAAATAGCTAATGATACAAAGTCTGCAGCCGTAGCCCTGTGGCATCCAACCCCATCAGACCTTGGAAGCTAAGCAGGGTCGGGCCTGGTTAAGTACTTGGATGGGAGACGGCCTGGGAACACCAGGTGCTGTAGGCTTGGGAGACAGACCTGGCAACCCACTCCCAAAAAACAATCAGCCATTGAAAACCCTATGAATAGCAGAGAAGCACTGACAATAGTGTTTCACCTGTGGTATGTAGGGTTGCTATGAGTCGGATACCGACTAGACAGCACCTAACAACAACAACAACAATACAAAAAGAAAAAAAAGTTAGAAGTCAAACCTGAACTCAATTTTTCACTGGGTTTAAGTGCAAATTTGGGCTCAGAAAAAAATTTTTTTAAGCTCCAAACAAAATGAGTTCAGAGTTTAGATGCAGGTTCAGTTTGAAGCTCTTTTGTCTACACACAGGATTTAATCCTAAACCCAAATCAAATGTGAATCCTCTAAATTTTCACATATTGAACCCACATCTGAACCTGAACTCAATTTTTCACAGGTTTTAAGCCCTAAGATTAGCTCCTTTACTACTTTCTTTTGTTTCAAGTTTCATCAGTTAAAAAAAACTCCACACTTAACAAACATGGCCTTTAAAGAAGATTCCATAGACAGAGATATGTTTTAATGTGCTAGCAATATTCTACCCTAAACTGGTAGAGTTAAAAGCCACAACATGGTAAAGCAAAGGGAAAGAAAAGCAGCTCTGAATGAACAAACAAAGGAAAGACAACGGAAATGCAAACCTCTTCTAAAGACTCAAGGAAGAATTTTGGTCTTATAGGAGCTTTTCTATTTTGTACTCACTCCAATATACTTCAGAAGGAATCATTAAAAAAAAAAAACAAGAGTTTTGATTTAAGGAAGGGGGAGATGAGATGACAACTACATTCATTTTTCCATAGGGTAGTTAAAAAAAGAAAGTCATAAATGGAAAATTATAGAAAAAAATGTATCAACTAGGTCTTTATGACATCAATTTGCCAGGCCACTTACTGGCTTGAATGAATGGCTCAATACCATTTCTGGAGACTAAAGGGAGAAGAGTTGGAGAAAAGAAGAAAGAAAAGTAGAAGGAAATGTTTAATAATATCATAAGCAAAAGAAAGAAAAGGTTTTTTTTTAAAAAACCTTCAATTAAAAAAATCAAAGAGCTGGGTACAGTGGTACATGCCTGTAACAATGGCTAGGGAGGCGGAGGCGGGAGGATTCCAAGTTCAAGACCAGAGGCAGTCTGTGTAACTTAGTGAGACCCTGTCTCAAAAAGTAAAAGAAATAGGTTGGGGGCGAAGCTCAGTGGTCTAGCACTTGCAAAGCATGCAGGTGTGAGGCCCTGGGTTCAACCTCCAGTACCGCCAAAAAAAAAAAAAAATCAAAGAGGGCTGGGGATATAGCTCAATGGTAGAATGCTTGCCTAGTGTACAAGGCACTACTACATTCAATCCCCAGCAACACACACACACACACACACACACACACACACACACACACACACACACAAATAATAAATAAAGTAAAATAAATCAGAGTCTAGAAACATATACTGAAAAGAATTTAGCATTTTCAAAAATTCTTACAATTCATTAATAATTCTGAGTTTATCAGCTCATGGTAAAAACATGTTGTTAGGTGTCATGTTAGTGACCTAAAAAACACTCCCGACACTGCCATGTCCAGCACTATGTCAGTGCTTCTCTGCTATTCATAAGATTTTTCAGTGGCTGATTGTTTTGGGATTGTTTCAAGAGTAGGCTGCCAGCTCCTTCTCCCATTTTTGCCATGCTAGGGATAGAAAATGTCAGGTAAAGGATATTAACCCTTAAGCTATAAATGGGTCAAAATTATCTTCAATTATCATTAACTGAATGTCAGTCATTTCTTACTTTGGAAACTATAATGATAAGAACAGGTTTTCAATAAATATACAATTTGAACACTAACCTTATACCATTTATGATTTTCAGAAAGAAGAAAATATTACAAATAATGCAAATCTACAAATCTGTACTATTACCTACAAATAAGCTATAAAGCAAAAAACGCTTACAAATATAGAAGACAAAATACAAAATTTGGGGCATAAGATTTACAACTGTACCAAATTTTAAAACTTTATGACAATATTCGCCCTGCTTTAAAATATAATAAAGTCAGGGAATCTACATTCTCTAAAATGAGATAAAATCTGAAGTAGAATATTTAACAACTTGTTCTAAGTGTCACATTTTACCACCCTTTATTTCAATCTTAAATTAGTTAACAGGCTCTCATTTATTCTAAGATAAACCATTTTTAAAGTTAAAGATCTTTTTTCTTTCCAACAGAGCAATTTCCAAGATAAGTGAGTAAGAGTTTAGAAACACTTTGCTAATGTGAGAAAATACTCGACCTCATCTGACATGTTACAGAACAAAAAAAGCTGTGTGAGACATAAATCCCTAAGATCCACTCAGAAATTCCTGGGAATAGTTAACTAACTGATTTCATAAATATTTATATGTTCATTAAGAAAACAAAACTTGATCCCTAAATATAGGCAATAAAATGTGCTTTGTTTTATTATTTTAGATTTTAATCAAAATGGAAACCATTCATGTAGCCTACTTCATAAAAGGGCTGGGGTTTAGCTCAGTTGGTAGCGTGCTGCTTCGCACTATCTGAGGACTCAAGTTCAATCACCAGCACTGTAAAAATGGGAGAAGGATGTGGGAATCCACTTCTGAAGGAATCCCGAGACAAAGAGCCACTGAAAATGCTATGAGAGTCTCTATGAGTTGGACCCAATTTGACAGCACCTAACAGTAACAAATGGGAGAAGGACCTGGCAAACCACTCCCAAGGCAATACCGAAACAGTCAGCCATTGAAAACCCTATGAGGGTCGCTATGAGTCGGATACTGACTCGACGGCACCTAACAACAACAACAACAGTAACAACTTCATAAAATGAGTAGGTCCATCCCATATGGAAAACTACAATAGCGTGAGCTCTAACATGAAAAGGTTGAAAGTCATTACCCCCATCCGTACAACGACAACAAAAGCTGAACAAAACGAAAACCAGTGACTTTCCCTAGATATGTGAGAAAATTGAGGTCACAGGGTAAACTGTCATCTCAAAATCTGAAGAGAAAGGCAAATCCAGATGAGATCTACTCACTTGGAACAGAAGCTACTCACACAAACACTTAAATAGTAATTTTGGAGAATTGCTAGATGCTGAGTGTACTGGATGATGATAAGGGAAGAGAAGAAGTACCTGAAATATTCTGTTATAAGATAACTGTAGAGAACGTGAAGTGGGATAGTGGTGAAGGAAGATTTAAGATTAGCTAAAATGTATGTTGCAAATCCTAGGACAACCATTTAAAGAAATTTTTAAGAAGTGTATTGATATGCTAATTGTTAGGTGCCTTGGAGTCGAGTCTCCAACCCTCATAGGGTTTTCAATGGCTGACTGTTTCGGGATTGCCTTGGGAGTGGATTGCCAGGCCCTTCTCCCATTTTGCAGTGCTGGGAATCGAATTCAGGACCTCAGAGACTGCAGAGCAGTGCTCTACCAGCTGAGCTAAATCCCAGCCCATTGATATGCTAAGATAGGGAAAAAAGTGGAATCATATAAAATGTTCAGTTAAAGCCAGAGAATGGGCTGAAGGAGTAGCTCAGTGGTAGAGCTCTTGCCCACCATGCTCAAAGCCCTGGGTTCCATCTCTGTTACAGGAAAAGAAGAGGGTAGAGCAAACAAAGAGAAAAAAGGAGAAGCATGGGCAAAAGAAACAAAAACCAAATGCAACAAGCAGACAGAAAACTACAATAACTGCTTCCTTCTTGGAGTACTGTAAGTAGTGTAAGAAGAAAATATCAGTGATGAATTACTGAAAATGGAAAGTAATAATTGCTCTGATTGAGATTACAGGAAGACATGAGAAGACATGGATAGAACAAAGATAACAAATCAAAGGAGAAAGCTACTACCTCATTTACCCAAAGATAATTTATTTTTTTCTCATAAATCTAAATGTAAAGCCTAAGATATGAGACCATATGAATGATCAACTGTATAAGTATGAAGGTATATGGAAAAATCTGAAATAAATGGAAAAAGACTGTGAGACTGTCACAATTGGGCAAGTTTAAATTATGGAATTAATGAATAACATTATTCCGGATAGTCACTTCTCAGGTGTATAACCCTAAATATATCTAACAACTTCTTCATCTTCAATATTTAGTTGTTAAATGGAAAATTACCTCCATTCTTCTTGGTATGGTTTGCATAAGAAATTTCCTTCTGAGACGGGCACAGTGGCCCAGGCCTGTAATCCCAGCGGCTTGGGGAGGTGGAGGCAGGAGGATTGCAAGGTCCAGACCAGAGGCAGTCTGTGTAACTTAGCTAGACTCTGTCTCAAAAAAGTTAAAAAAGGGGCTGGGGTGCAGCTCAGTGGTCCAGCACTTGCAGGGCATGCAAGTACAAGGCCCTAGGTTCAATCCTTAGTACAGCAAGAAAAAAGAAAGAAGAAAGAAAAAAGAAAGTTCCCTCCAAAACTCAGGTTTAAGGTTTGATTTCCAATGCAATGTTCAGAAGTGGGGCTTTTGGGAGATTGACTGCATCATGAGGTCTCTGACCTATCAATGGGTTGACCCATGGATGTATTCATAATGTGATGACATTACTGGGAGGTGGTAGAAACAAGGAGTTGAGGCTTAGTTGGAGAAAGTATGTCATCGGAGGTGTATCCTTAAACCACATTACCTTGTCCCTGGTCCCTTCCTCATTTTCTCTGCTTCCTGTACTTCATGAGATGAGCTGCTTCCCTTTGCCATGCTCTTTGGCCATATTCTGCCTCTCCATAGACCTTAAAGCAGTGGAGCCAGCCAGCCATGTATTGAAACCTCTGAAACCATGAGCCAAAACAAATCTTTCCTACTTTAAGTTGTTTGTTTATTCCAGGTATTTTGTCACAGTGACAAAAAACTGACACATTTCAAATGAGGAACAAAAATGAAAGCCAAATGTCAAATATGAATTGATTAAATTAGAACAATTAACTTCAAAAAAAGTATTTTCCTACTTATTCAAAACTAACTTTAAGATCCCCCGTGCCTGACAGCTTGCTGTGGGGGCTCATGTGTTGCTGTGACGCTGAAAGCTATGCCACCGGTATTTCAGACACCAGCAGGGCCACCTATAGTGAACAGGTTTCAGTTAAGTTTCTAGACTAAGACAAACTAGGGAGATGGACTTGGTGGCCCCCTCCCAAAGCAACTATCCATTAAAAATCCTATGAATAGCAGAGAAGCACTGTCAAATAAATATATTGCCAGAGAATGACCCCCAGGCTAAAAGGCACTCAAGAAACAACTGGGGAAGAGTTGCCTCCTCAAAGTAGAGTCAACCTTAATGGTGGAAATGGAGTAAAGCCCCTGGGACCTCCACTTGCAAATGTGGTTCAACTCAGAGAAGAAACACGCTGACTGCAAAAATAGGCTCAAACATATAAAGATCATGTGAATAGTCCAGTATTGGATAGTGTTTCCTTCTGTTATACATGTTGTTGTTCTTAGGTGCCGTTGAGTCAGTATCCAACTCATAGCAGCCCTCATAGGGTTTTCAATGGCTGACTGTTTCGGGATTGCCTTGGGACTGGATTGCCAGTCCCTTCTTCCATTTTTGCAGTGCTGGGAATTGAACTCAGGTCCTCAGAGACTGCAGCACAGCGCTCTACCAACTGAGCTAAATGCCAGCCCCTGTTATACACAGAGTTGCTGTAAGTCAGACCTGACTCAATGACACCTAACAATAATGTTAGATATTAGATTTTCTTCCTTTTGTTAGCTTCACAATATTATTTTTGGCGTTTTCTAAATGAAGATATTACATTAATATATGGAAAGGGAACAAACTAGAATTCTCACAACTAGGGTATACTCGTTATTCATCAGTAATCATAGGAACTGGATATTCAAGGTTCAGCTCCAATTCTTACAGTCAACAGCTTAGAGATCAAAGTGCTCTGAAAACTGTGGAATGCTATATAAATACTAGAAAATTACAAAGCAAAGATATAAATACTAAGTATCTGTACCATACCTAATATTCACTGGGATGGATCACTATCACTGTTACATTCTAGGAAGTTTGATTCTAATGGAAGAAAAATATGAGATAATTGAGAATTCTACATATGATCTCACATGTTGTTGTTGTTGTTAGGTGCCCTTGAGTCGTGTCTGACTCACAGCGACCCTTATAGGGTTTTCAATGGCTGATTGTTTTTTGGGATTGCCTTGGGAATGGATTGCCACATCCTTCTCCCATTTTTGCAGAGCTGGGAATCGAACTCGGGATCTCAGAGACTGCAGTTGGGAAATGCAGGGAAGGGTGTGGTAATCCACTCCAGATGCAATCCGGAAACAATCAGCCTTTGAAAACCCTATGAGGGTTGCTATGAGTCAGACCTGACTCTACCAACTGAGCTAAATCCCAGCCCATGATCTTACCTAGGGAGCTGTAAATTTTAATCTTCCTCTAAACTGTACATTTTCTAAGAGATTGAAGTTATTTTGTTTGTTTGTTTGGTTGGTTTGGTTTGGTTGGTTTTTTGTTTTTTTTGTCTTTTTTTGTTGCTTTTTTGTTGCAGTACTGGATTAAATTCAGGACCTTGTGAATGCTAAGCACTCTACTGAGCTATATCCCCAGACCTAAATTTGGAGACTATAATGAATAAAACAAAGTAGAGTAAGAAGAATACTAAGGAAACAAAAGAAGATATAAATGGCATTTCAAATTTTTGTGGCTTATTACCCCACTGGTAAGATATTCCACATAAACAACCTAGGTTTACCTACAGTGTTCTTATAAAAGCAAATTAAGAAAATAGGAACATTTTCTTCAACCTTTTTCAATTGGGATTCCATTTTCAGACATTCCTCCTTCTTCTGCTCCAGAGCAATCTCAAGTGTCTTAAGCCGTGAGTCCTTTTTCAGTCCAGAGGAAGCCAAGGAAGAAGCATGCTCTTTCAGATCCAAGAGTGAAGCCTAAAAGAAACAAGACACACCTAGAATAAATACTACATGGAATAGAACGCAGATTTCAATTTTTTAATGTATTATCATGGTGGCTTGAAGTTCTTTACATTTCAAGAACATTTGTGAAGTATAAAACATTAGCTTTAGCTTTCAAGTAGTAATTAAAATAATGGATTGTCAATATCGATTGAACAGTAATAATGAGTTCTAACTAAATGTATCAATTCTCACAAAATAAAAGCAGGTCAAGCTTTATGAATATAAGCAATCAACCTTAGTAACTACACTAACTTAAACATAGGACATTTTTCCCTTTTAAAGTGGAGATTCTATTTGGAACGGATTTCCATGAATTTTCTAAAGTTATCAGAGAATCCATAGAAAGATCCTAAAGCTCCTGCATTATCTGATCATATGGCATTAGACTTTTGTGCTACTTAGGTCACATTAACAGGATTCTTCAAAAACAAAATCAAAATATATTAGGTCACCTAATTTAACAGTTGTTATGTTTCTAATAGGTGCTGGGGTTTAGCTCAGTTTGTAGAATGCTGTTCCACACTCTCTGAGGACCCAGGTTTGATTCCTAGCACCACCAAAATGAGGGAAGGATGTAGTAATCCACTCCAGATGCAATCCGGAAACAATCAGCTGTTGAAAACCCTATGAGGGTTGCTATGAGTCAGACCTGACTCAATGGCACCTAACAACAACAGAAACATGTTTCTAATAGTTGCTATTAATAAGTTTTGCTATACTGGGTGTGGTGATATATGCCTATAATCAGAGCACTTTGGGAGGCTGAGGCAGTAGGATCATGTGTTCAGGCCAATCTGGTTTACCTAGTAAAACCCTATCGCGAAAAAATAAAACTAAATAAATATAAGATTTCCTTCTTTTTCACACTCCTTTTGTCTGTCACTTTTCTTACTGTCAGCACCTTTCTCCAAATGTAACTGGGCTTCTGCTGTTTTGTTGTTGCCAGTTATTTTAGGATATGTAAAAATGTCATTAATAAATAAGAAACCAATTCAAAACACACTCAAAGAGGTAGTAAAGACTTAAGAAATGAAGGAACCAATCTACTATGTCTCTGTAAAGCCTCCTGAAATATCCCTTACTGTATTCAAAAAAAGCCTGCTATCAGGGTACTAAGAAAATCTTAAAGCATAAGAAAATCATAAACAAGAGATTGTTGTTGTTGTTAGGTACCATCGAGTCGGGTCCGACTCATAGTGACCCTCATAGGGTTTTCAATGGCTGACTGTTTTGGGATTGCCTTGGGAGTGGGTTGCCACGTCCTTCTCCCATTTTGCGGTGCTGGGAATCGAACTCGGGACCTCAGAGGCTGCAGAGCAGCAGCACTCTACCAACTGAGCTAAATCCCAGCCCAAACAAGAGATACACACAATAAATACAATGACTAAGCAAACCAAATTAATTGCACTTGGGTGATCTTAACCTCTTTCTCTGAGAGGTCACTTTGCAATAGGCTGACTTTTTCTTTCAAGTCTTTAAGATCTTTTTTGTAATTATCAATTTCCTCTTGCTTCTCTCGCTCATCTCTGTCCCGCTGTTCCTTTAAGCGTTCAATTGTCCGCTCCTGAAAAGAAAGCACATCAGCACGTGAGGAAATTCCCTTTTGTATTGCTCTTTTGACTACTTCTGCTTTAATTGATCTAATTTGACACTTTTCTCCTCTACTCAAAAAACAATGATAAGTTTTTCAAGAACTCTCTTTGTAAAGAATTTGTCATTTCTATTTTGCTGTAATAAAGATTTGGCTCTGTTTTCTTGAATCCAAAGGTATCTTTTCCTATAATATCAAAGATAATTCACCAAGCATGGTAGCACAGGGTTGTAATCCTAGCAGCCCAAAAGGCTGAGTCAGGAGGTTCACAAGTTCAAGGCCAAAGGCAGCTTGCAGAATGTGGAGAGACTCTAATTCCAAATAAAAAATATGCTGTAGGTGCAGTCCAGTGGTAGAGCACTTTCAAAGTATTTGCGAGGCCCCAGGTTCAACCTCCAAGTACCACCACCACCACCACACACACACACAAAAAAAAATTATTAGATACCATTAAAGTATTCCCTTGAAATATTCCCATTTAAATTCAATTTCCAAGTAACTAAAAACTTATATATACATACCCTTAAGACAATAACTAACAAGTATTTCTTCATTATAATAAAATTAACACATTGCTTAATGGCAACAGGAATTTAAAATGCACACACCAAAAAAAGTGGGAGGAGGTTATGATATATTAAGCTTAGGGTATAAAGGAGGGTAAAGAAGACAAAAGGCATTAAAACATCTGCCAAGAGATGCTCAGCAAGTTTGAAAGTTGAAGCAATTTAAGTATATTTCTAGATAATATTTCCAAATATCTTCAGGAATCAAGCTGAAAATCCAATTAAAATGTCTCAAGGAGATTCCCTAACCCATCTTCTAAGATATTCATATTGGTGAGGCTTAGCCACTTCTTTAGTCAATGATTCCTAAAAAGAGGAGGTTTATAAGCAGGACATGGTGGCACATGCATACAAATCCAAGCACTTGGGAGGCTGACACAGGAGGATTGTGAGTTTGAGGCCAGCCTGGGCTACACAGAAAGTTTCAGGCCACCCTGAACTACACAGTGAGAATCTGTCTCAAAAAAAAAAAAAAAAAAAAAAAAAAAAAGGTTTGCGCTTGAAGGCAAAACAAGTAGTGAGGCCAAGACTAGAAATTTGGCACATTACATTAATGAATAAAGTCCATAAATATATTAGGCATCAAAGGGTAGGAGGACTAATTATATATTGCCTCCTGATGGTCAATGCCTGGCATTCCCACATCCCCACATTCTAGCTAGCCATATGAATAAAAATAGATTTTCATTTTCTTCAGAAAACAGCAAATAGGGAACATATGGGTGACTCCTTAGGAAATTCAGCCACTACTGTCTGGTGTGGAATCCAGCTTGCCTGTCAGTAGGTGCTTAAATAAGCAATAACTAAATGGATTTTCTTCCCCCTGTTGTACTATGTATGTCAGGAACTGCAAAGAACTCTTTTCCCAAAAAGGTTTTCTTCTGGATTTTATAACAATTTTAGAGTGATGAAAAAATTGAACACAAGTGTCTGGGAAGAGTCCAGGCCAGTTACTCACTTTCTCTGCAAGGGCTTCCTCCAAAGTCGTCAAGGCAGTGTCCGTGTTGGTGGTGTCAGCTTGTAAGGATTTAACCCGTTCTTTCAAGCTGCTCATCTGCTTTTCCTTATCTCTAAGCTGCTCCTGAAGATTTTCAATCTGAATATGCATATATATTTTAGGGGGAAAAAAAAAGACACTAAGAAAAATGGAAATAGGCACAATGAAATCGTTTAAGTCAGAAACAGATCAGGCCTGTCTTTGTGTGTTTGTATTCTGTGGAAATAATTTAACTCCATGAGTCTCAGAATTACATACAAAACCTTAAAACTAGACTTTAGCACCAGAACAGAAAAAAGGCACACACATGGATATGGACGTATACAAACTACACAAATCTATGACAAAGCAAGGAAGGCAACAAGGACAAAGAACCAAATACAGGCATGGGAGTGCAGAGCGACTGCAGAGGAAAGCCATGAGAAATAAGACTGTAAAATGCCACTATAAATGCCAAGAAAGATTCCTCCACAAGAAATCAAGGGAGGATAGAAAATAAAGCAGCTGTTATAAAGGAAAAACTGTCCTTAAATGCTAGTGTGAAGTTAGATTTTTATATCATCCTTTAAACAATCAGCATTGTCTGTGATACTCCTTACTGTAGCCACTCATTCCTTCATACATTTATATGCCTTCATTCACTCAAAACATTTACTGAGTTCTTCACTATGTGTCAGTCATTAATGACATGAAGAAAAATGAGACCCATTTTTATGATATAATGAGATAGTAAGAGAACTATCCATTATGAAGCTTAAGCCAAGCTATAATGGGTTTATATGCCATGTAAGGGGCAGATTTCATTCTAGATAGATGGGAATCCATAGAGATTTTTAAATACAAAAACAGCATGGTCAACCAGACATGGTGGTGCATGCCTATAAACCCGAGCACTCAGGAGGAGGCAAGAGGATAACAATGAGTCCAAAGCCAGCCTGGACTACAAAGTAAGACTCTGTCTCAAAAAAGCCATAGCCATTTTAGTTAGATAATGAAGTTGTTATCTATTCAGGTAAAAGATTATGTGGACCAAACAACTAAGACAATATAAATAGGGGACACATTAAAGAAACATTACAGAAATAGCATTCTATCACTAGTGAGATCCAAGTACACAGTAAGAAAAAATATTAAGCAAAAATATGACGGAAGGCTGGGGATGTAGCTCAGTGATAGAATACTTGCCTAGCATGTGTGAGGCCTTGGGTTCAAACCCCAGAACCACAAATATACATATGTACATATATGAGGAAATTTTAAGAAGATATTCTTTTTGGTGTTGAAGACTGAACTCTACGTGCTCTAAACTACACCCTCAGTCCTAGGAGATACTCCTTTTTTCCCCCTCCAGTGCAGGGGGTTGAACCCAGGGCCTTGTGCACGCTAGACAAGTGTTCTTCCACTGAGCTCTACCCCAAGCTCCCTCTTTTTGATTTTTTTGAGAGAGGGTCTCCCTGTGAAGCCCAGACTGGCCTTGAACCTATAGCCATCCTCCTGCCTAAGCCTCCAGTGTCCCAGGATTACAGGTATCAGCAACCATACTTGGCTTCCTAGGGAATATTAATAAGCTAAAAGAAAATTACAAATAAACTACCTAGAATTCACTAAGTTCATTCATTCACTCAACATGTATTTGAGTTAGTGTTGCAGGGTTTGAGTGTATAGAAGTAATCAAAATAGACCAAAAAAATCCATGCCTTCAGAGTATACATTCTAGTATGACAGACAAACAAAGTAATGAAATACTGAGTGAATGAATGAATATACTGTTGAAGACAGTGATGAGTTCTTTGGAGAAAAATAAAGCAAGAGGATATTATAGCCTCCTCTTGAACTAATACTAAAACAAGCTAGCTTACTTTACATGGTTTTCAACATATAACATAAATATTTCCTCCTTTGGGAAGACTTTCTTATTCCCATGGGAAAAGTATGATCACTATCTGAACTCCATTTACACATACACATGTACATTTTATACATAAATACACTCAATGTACATCTCCAATCTTCCCTCTATCTATATATTATAGCACCAAACCCCAACCATATGTAATTGTTTTATACATGTCTCTACAAGTAAGCATGAACCCTGCCCCTCCACCCTAGTTTGGAATCTTCACATCTGCTACATAGCAGGTCTTAACTAAAGATTGCTTCATCAGTCAGTAAATGAATAAAATATAATTTTGTACTTGCATAAATAGTATTCAGGCATACACATAAACTCAGGCCAACAAAGGAATTACAAAAGAACCTTGGATCCAATGTTCAGATACTTTTTTATGTTAATCAACTAGTACAACCTCTTTAAGAGCCTGCTTCATTCCACTGGGAAGAAAAGAAGCTCAATAAGAACTAGAGAGGCAGAGCAAACAAGCCAAGCAAAGAGATTTGATAAATTTGGTAACTTTAGAAGAAGATATCAGGAATATCTGAATTTTCATTTTTCAAAGAAATAATCATACAGGGGAACCACTGAATTGCCTGAAATGAGCTCCACCATTTTCAGTGCCAATAAAAGTCCAAATCTATTGTGAGAAAAGAGTTTATTACAAATGAAGTCATTAGTCTTCCTTTGATCAGACAGATTCTCAAAGGGACCAAAACTCATTTTAATTCACACCCCTAAAGAGAACTTTGACACTTAAAAATCTAATATTCTATATACATACAATACATAATGTCCTAGTGTTTACCAGCTGGGAAGATCATTTTAATTGCTAAAATATAGACCATATAAAAAGAAAATGTATGGTTATGCTGTTGACTAGACCCTCTTGTCAAGAAAGAGGAGTACAAAAATCATTATTTAAAATGAAATTTAGTTGGGCACTGTGATGCGTAACTGTAATCCCAGTGTATTAGGAGGCTGAGGTAGGAGGGTGGTAAATTAAAGGCCAGAGGCACTCTATACAACTTAGTGAAACCCTATCTCAAAATATCAAATAAAAAAGAGGCTGGTGGTACAGACTAATGGTGGAGCAATTACCTAGCACATGTGAAGCCCTGGGTTCAGCCCCCCAGTACTGGGAAGAGGAAAGAAAGAAAGAAAGAAGGAAAGAAAAAAAGAGAGAGAGAGAGAGAGAGAGAGAGGAAGAAAGGAAGAAAGAAAGAGAGAGAGAAAGAGGGAGGGAGGAAGAAAGAAAGAAAGGTAATCCAACCAGGCATGGCAGCACAGACCTGTATTATATCACAAAGGAGGCTGAGGCAGGGGGATCTCAAATTCAAAGCCAGGCTAGGCTACATAGTAAGACCCTGTCTCAAAAAAGCCAAAATTAATTAATTAATTAAAATATAAAATGAAATTTCATAGAACTAGTCCAGCTTTACATATGAGAAAACAGACTTGTTTTATGAATCCATTTCACATATATACAGCCCTTACATGTATATTAAGAGTAACAGTCTTCTTTCTCCTCTATAATCGGCATATAGAGAGTAATTAAGGAATTAAAATGTTAACAATTCTACTTTTATAATTTTCAAGCTGTGACTGAAAAATATGATGAATGTTTAAATTTTTTAAACTTATTATAGTAAGGACATATTGCCATTAATCCCTCTCAAAATATTCCCTATGGCTTCAAACAACATATCCCATTGTTCTTGCCACTTTCTGAAGCAGTTCTGGAAGTCCTCTTTTATGACTGTCTTTAGTTTCATCCTCCAACATTACAATGCTCCATGTCACACATTACTTCTGGTATAGCAATTTCTGTCAAATAAAAACATCACAATGTGTCCTCATCCACCTTATTCACTGGATCTGGCACCATGTATC
Source organism: Pedetes capensis (assembly GCA_007922755.1). Lineage (NCBI taxonomy): Eukaryota > Metazoa > Chordata > Mammalia > Rodentia > Pedetidae > Pedetes > Pedetes capensis. Next base: position 17,352 of record VMDO01007170.1, on the reverse strand, counting down.
TTCTAGCTATTCCTCAAAGTCAAAATCACCATGAAAGATAAATGTTTTGAATTGATTCAGGACATTTAGGCAGCCATGACAGTGTAACTAACACCATGACAGTGCAACTAGACTCTTAAGAGGACTCCCAGAACTGCTTCAGAAAGTGGCAAGAACAATGGGACAAGTGTGTTTGAAGACAAGGGGGTAGTATTTTGAGGGAGATTAATGGTAATGTGTTCTTTACTATAAGAATTTTTGTTTAATTTAAACATTCACCCTACTTTTTGATCACATTTCATATATGTGGTTAAACTAATAAAGGAATCTATTATTTTTTACTGATAAAAACTTCTGCCAATATACTCAGGTGTAAAAGTTGCTAAGCTAGGTAAAAAAGACCCATTAGCAAGCTAACCCTAAACTACTTTCTTTTTCAGTTATCCAGCTGTCTAGATAGATTGCTGAGTTGGAAAGGAGGGAAAGGATGGGTATTCTTAGACTCCTATTTACTTCTACAGAGGAAGAATAAACATCCCATAGTGAAAAGATCTCACAAAATAAAAAAAAAATTTAAAAAAAAAGAACACTGAATACTAACATTGCCTCCTCTGGGCAAATTGCCATCAGTGAGGAAGAATTGAAATAGCCACAGACATATACTAATTCCTATGACAAGCATTGACCAAAACCAAAAGATGTTGTGGGGGTTACAGTGAGGGGGTGTGTGTATGCATAGGAATATACTCTTCTTTTTTGTTTATCTGGCAGCATGATGGATAACACTTAAGCCCCACTGAGGACTATCATTATATATCTTCACTTTGGATTTGATTCAAAATTATGCTTTTTTGACCAAGGATCGCTCTGGGTTTATATGTGTAACCAATCAGTTGACATATGAATGCTACTACACTATTCTTGACATTATTCTCTTCTTTATCACTAACTTGATGTTGCAAAGGTTGTTTACTCTGATGGCCCAAAATCATATCATTTCAGTATTTATTATACCATTTCGATAAAATATGTAGCAGAGATCCCATTCTATACCAAGTTCAATTCTCCACAGGATCTGAAAATATGCTTTACAAAAAGCACTGAATACCACAGTCAAGAAAAAAACTGAATCCACTATGCACACAACTGAACATAAATCTTTTATGAGAGTAACATGTATCCAATCAAAATATGCTAAAGCTGGTGGACAGAGGGAAAGATACTTGATTTTGATTATAAATAATCTTTCTACATGACTTTCAAGGTTAAAGGAAGCTAGAATATAAAGAAGCTATTGATAATCATGTAGACTAAGTAACAACTTACTTTGTTGTTGTTGTTGTCAGGTGCCATCGAGTCAGTATCCGACTCATAGCGACCCTCTGTACAACGGGAAACACTATTGTCAATGCTTCTCTGCTGTGCATAGGGTTTTCAATGGCATATTGATTTTTGGGAGGGGGTTGCCAGGTCCTTCTCCCAAACATCTTACTAGGAAGTACAATAGTCCCCTTCCAATCCATGGTTTTGCTTTCTGTATTTTGTTACTCAGGGTTAATCACAGTCTGAAAATAATAAATGAAAGTTTCTGGAAATAAATAATTCATATTTTTTTAATTGCACGCTGTTCAGAGTAGTGTGACAAAATCACACACTGTCCTGCCAGCAATGTATATCATCTCTTTGTCTAGCATATCCATAGTGTGGTGGTGGTGTTAGATGTCGCTAATCAGGTTTGCCTCATAGTGACCCTCCTAGAGTTTTCAATGGCTGACTGTTTCAGCAGTGGTTTGCCATATCTTTCTCCCATTTTTGCAGCACTGGGGATGGAACCCAGGGACTCAGAAAGCACAGAGCAGCACTCTACCAATTGAGCTAAACCCCAGCCCCTATTAGGAATGTAGTCACTTACTAGTCAACTAAGTTATCGATAGACTGTGTCAATATCACAACTTAGGTAGTAGCTACATGCTACATCACAATGCCTGTGTCCACCATTTATTGCACTTTATCTCACCACAAGGGCACTACAGCATCTCACACCACAAGAAAGCTAAGTACAATACAATGAGATATTCTGAGAGATTACATTCACATAGCTTTCATTACAGGATAGTCATAATTGTTCTATTATTAATGTTGTTAATATCTTATAGTATCTAATTTATAAATTAAATTTTATCATAGATGTGTGGGCTGGGATTTAGCTCAGTTGGTAGAGTGCTGCACTGCAGTCTCTGAGGTCCCGAGTTCAATTCTCAGCACCGCAAAAATGGGAGAAGGGCGTGGCAATCCACTCCCAAGGCAATCCTGAAACAATCAGCCATTGAAAACCCTATGAGGGTTGCTATGAGTCAGATACCGACTTGATGGCACCTAACAACAACAACAACAACATAGATGTGTATGTATAGGAAAAAAACACAGTATCCATAGGATTTGGTACTCTCTGCAGCTTCAGGCATCACTGTGGGTCCTCTTTGTTAGTATAAGACCCCTAACTTGGAGTGAATTGTTTGTCTACTCCTGCAGAAAAGGGAAAGTTACTATACCTGGAAAGGTTTCTTTGGTTAAATAACTAATTTTTTTTCCCAGTACTGGGGGTTGAACCCAGGGCCTTGCACTTGCATGCACTTGCAAGTGCTGTACCACTGAGCTGCAACCTCAGCCTTTTTTTTTTTTTTTTTTTTAACTTTTTTGAGACAGGGTCTCGCTAAATTACACAGACTCCCTCTGGTCTCAAGCTTGTGATCCTCCTGTCTCTGCCTCCCATGTCGCTGGGATTACAGGCATGGGTCACTGAGCCTGGCTTAAATAACTAATTTTTAATATTAAAAGTTAATAAACAGATTGTTGCAGAAAATGATCCATTTTATAATTCCATGGGCTTTTTTCCCACCTTATCAACTTGATATAGAAAGAAATCGTTAAGTACCTATTGGTATATACTCAACTTCTGCATGAGTAAAATTTTATAGAGATCAAAGGAATTGGCATTTATTCTAAAGAAAAGATCTAACACTGGTAAATTTAAGAAATATTTTTAAATTAGCTACTTAAGAGAAAGAAGATATATTCCTTAAAATGATCTCTCTCAGCAAAGGATAAGTCTATTTTCTGAGTTGGAAAGTAAATAGAAATTAAGTAATTATTACATTATACAAAGGCTTTATTTTTCCCTATATAATTTTTATTTTACAGGAAAAAACTGAGGAGACCAGGGGAAAACTAATTCTGAATGCAATGCTACATGCTGAATTAATCAAATCTGTATACCAATTACACTATGGCACAGATTTATGATATCTTTTGTTTCCATTTTTATCAGCATTGTCCAGTTGTGAGGAGCCATCATGTCTCAATGTGGGTGATTTATTTCTGTTGTTGTTAGGTGCCGTCGAGTCTTGTCCGACTCATAGCGACCCTCATAGGGTTTTCAATGGCCGACTGTTTCGGGATTGCCTTGGGAGTGGGTTGCCATGTCCTTTTCCCATTTTTGCGGTGCTGGGAATTGAACTCGGGACCTCAGAGACTACAGAGCGGCACTCTACCAACTGAGCTAAATCCCAGCCCCGATTTATTTCTAGTCAAGTAGAAATGATTACTCTGCCTTTGAGGCCCTAATCACTTGAATAGAAGTAGAAGAGACTTCCTTCAGGATATAATTCTAAGGAAAAAGGAAATCTCCAAGTACTTCTTGCAATCACCTGGTTCATTTGCATATCATTTAATGAAAGGACCTTTTTTCTCCCTTGGTTTTTGTTTTTTGAGCCAGGATCTCACGTCGTAGCCCAGGTTGGTCTGACACTCCCTATGTAGCCCAGGCTGGCCTTGAACTTGTAATCTGCCTCCCTCAACCTCCTAAGTGTTGGGGTTATAGGTATGCAACACTAAAACTGGTGAAAAGAACTTTTTTTAATGATACTTCTGTTATCTAGGAGACAGGGAGGGCACAGGTAGGAGCACTGGTCAGGAAAGCAGGCAGCAAAACCTCAGTCCTTGTATTTGGCATATAAAAAAATTTATACCCAACATGGAAGTCATAGTAGAGAGTCACAGTAGAGAGTAGAGGTTTATTAAAGGCAGTGTACCTTTAAGGAGAAATTATGGGGAAAAGGGAGACACTTGGGGAAGCCTAGGGAAAGGAACTTGGAAAAACCCTATTCCCTGGGTGAACTGGCATAAGGGTATTTCTATTCCCCAAGAGGAAGGTAAAGAAGCCAGAGAACAGGACAGTTAAGCAGATTTTCAAAAGGAAAAGTGCTTTGGATAGAGAGAGAAGATGGTAAGCCCAAGAAAAGGGAGAGATGTGCATATGATCATTGGAGAGAGAATAGAAGAGGAGCAGAAAGAAAGGAAAAGTGAGACGTGGAAGAAAAGAGAGCTTGTGGGAGAAGAGAGTGTGAGTGCATGTTCCCTCTAGTTTTACTCAAACAAAGGCACCGGCACGCTCAGTGTAACATCAGCCCAGGATGCCCAGCTCAGGGTAACTAGTGTGACCTGGGCCTAGGGCCTTTGTTTCGTAAATGACTCAAGTACTTGGATAGAGTGTGGGACCCATTAGAAAATGTCCTTCCAAGCCTGGCACAGTGGTGCATGCCTGTAATCTCAGTGGCTTGGGAGGCAGAGGCAGGAGGATTGCAAGTTTGAGACCAGAGGCAGTCTGCATAATTTAGCAAGAACCTGTCTCAAAAAGAAAAAAAAAATATGGGCTGGGGATACACTGCAGTGGTCCAGCACTTGCAAAACATGCAAGCATGAGGCCCTGGGCTCAACCCTTAGTACCGCCAAAAAAAAAAAAACAATTGTCCCTCCAGTGACCTCAGAAATAGGTATGGTTTCATTCACCATGGCAGACCAGCAGGAGACATTTTCCCTTCATATGGCCTGCTAATGGCTTGTTGTTGTTGTTTTTAGGTGCCATCGAGTTGGTATCCGACTCGTGGCGACCCTCTGTACAACAGGGGAAACACTATTATCAGTGCTTCTCTGCTGTTCATAGGGTTTTCAATGGCAGATTGATTTTTGGGAGGGGGTTGCCAGGTCCTTCTCCCAAGCCTGCAGCACCTGGTGTTCCCAGGTGGTCTCCCATCCAAGTACTAACCAGGGCCCACCTTCTTAGCTTCCGAGATCTGACAGGATCGGATTCCACAAGGCTACGGCTGCAGGCCCACTAATGGCTAGCCACCTAAAACCTCCACAGTGATTTTAAGGAACATCAATTTTATTATATTAAGCCAGTTATTCAGAAAGGCTCTGGTCTTTACTTTGGGGTAAAAATTTCGGTATAAATGATAGAAATACATTCTGGAAAAACTGGTCATAAACTGGCAAAGAGGGAGCCACAGTAATTAATAGTGAATTTTTCTTTCAAAGAGCCTAACGCAGGCTGACCAAATACCATGCCTTCTCTGAAGTTTGACCTCAGAGTCACTTTGATTCTTAAAAATTCCCACAGAGCTACATTCCAGGAGATACAGGCATAGATCAAAGGGCTGCAGATGCAGGCAGTAATCACTGAGAACTCCCAGACCCCCTGATAAGACAGATAACATGCCCGAGTCAACCTTCAATCTCCAGCACATCTTAGTTCAAAGGACTGACCAATCCTGCACCCCCCCCCCTTACTCCTACCAGTAACCCTCAATAAAACCCTCACCAGCAGCGAGTCGGGGTCTGACACCAAACCGCTGCATCGGGGAAGTGTGGCACCCTTGAGCTTGAGCTTTAATAAAGGCTCTTTGTTCTTGCATGTGACTTTGGACTCCCTGGTGATCTTTGGAGAACATTTGGGGGCTTATCCAGGATCCCCTGAGAACTCCCAGGGACCTCCAACAAGTTGTAGAGCCTAGGACTGATCGGTGAGTAAATCAATATCCAATTTGACCATCATTTTGTACTGGCCTTGGCCTTCTGAATTAATCTGTAATCAGCCTGTTGGGATCCTGCCGGATGCGCTAAATGACCCCAGGCAGGAGGACTCAGAAGACGTTCCGTGTCTGCTCTGTAGGGATCATATCCCACTTGTACATCTGGAGAGATGAGATGGGTCGCTCCCGCCAAACAGGATTACGGCATTGTCTCACTTTCAGTTTTGTTTGCATGCACCAGGGAATATTTTGTCTTTGTGCTACAGCCTTTGTTTTTGGGAGATCCTGAGGGTGAGACGAGAGACAACCTCAGCCTCCATCCTAACCATTTCTCTAAGATGATATTAAGTACATAAAGTTTAGGTTAAGAAAAGGTAAAATGGGACATGCTTTATTTTCAATTATATGTGTGTCAAGAATTGCTCTGTTCATCTTTTGTTATTTTGTGCTATTTGTTCCCCTATCTGTATTTTGGACTAGTGCAGGGATTGAGAGGCTGCACTATAGAGAGTCTGCCTGGTTTGGGAATATGTGAGCAATGCCCATTAAAGTGAGATCCACCCACAGGAGCCCAGACTAGTCTCCAGCCCCGATGAGTCTTGCCAGTCAAAGACTCAGGGGAAAGTGCCCCCTGAGACAGTCCAAGGCCCCAGGCTTGACGACAGGCCCCCTCCCCTAATTTGTCTTCTGAATCTCTGAATCAGTCTCTGGGATCCCTCCTCTTGTTCATCTTTTGAATCTGTCTCTCCGATGTCTGACTCCCTTCTGGCCAGATTCTCTCTCTTCCTACAAGTCCTTCTTGAAGACTTGTCTTGCCTCTGTTGTAGTCCCTGACCTCGAGACCCCTTTGTCTGCACAGACTGGGGCCCTCTTTTTTAGGACGCTGTCTGAGCAGATCTTGGATAAGGAATTTCAGAGCCTCCTCTGCCATTTAGGGTATCCTCCTGATTTCTTTTTTTGCCAAACTACTGTAATAAGTTCGCCAGAGGACCACTCTAACCCTGGTATTTTCTTTTCTATAAGAGGGTGAAGTGTCACACCTCATAGAGGTCTGACTGATTAGAGACTGGTTATGTTTTTTGCCTCTGGTGTCTGCACTAAGCCTGCTGAGTTGTGGTTTACCTTTTCTGTCACCCTGTGACTTTCCCAGGGCTATTTGAATCTGGGGTCCACCCTGGAAGGACTACACTCAGATGATGTTTAGTCTTTTGCAGGCCTACTTTTCTCCCCTGGGGGGTTCAACTCTTGGAGGCCTCATCTAGGTACTAATGATATATACAATTGGAAATATCAGAATCCTCCTTTTTCAGAAAAATCCCAAGCTCTTACCTTCCTTTTGCAGTCTGTTTTCTTACCCACCAGGCTACTTAGATTGATTGTCAGCAACTCTTTGCAGACTCTTTTCAAGTCTGAAGAATGTGAATGAATCCTGAGTGAGGCTCAAAAGTTGGTCCTTGTGCCCAATGATGACATTGCCGGACAGACAGGCACTACTCATCCATGTTTTGCCTACTACCTGCCCCACCTGGGACCCAAACACTGCTACAGGTAGGCTGAGTCTGAACAGCTATTGTCAGCATCTCCTAGCCAGGTTATGAAGGACTGCTAGGAAGCCTATGGATTTGTCCAAGGTAAGCGGATTCAGCAGGACTCCTCCGTCTCCTGCTGCATTCCTAGAACACCTCCTAGATGCATACCTGTCTTATACGCCTATTGATCTGTACGTGAATGAGTATTGGGGGGCTATGAATTTGGCCTTTGTAGCCCAGTCAGCCCCAGACATTAAAAGAAAGATCCAGAGATTGAAAGAATTTGAAGGAAAGAATAGGGAGGAACTTATGAACATTGCCCTCAAGATCTACAATAGCCAGGACTCTCCAGAAGATAAGCAGTCTCTCTCAACAAAATGGATAGAGGCAATCCTAAAAATTCCCAACCTGAGCCATTAGTCTGGACAGAGATGGAGCAAAAGGCATTTGATGACTTAAAACAGGCTCTAACCACTGCCCTTGCACTTGCCCTTCTTGATGTTACTAAGCCCTTTCAGCTTTTCATGGCTGATAAGCAAAGCATAGCAAAAGGAGTTTTGATTCAACAGCTGGGCCCATGGAAGAAACCGATCACTTCCTTGTCTAAACAATTGAATCCAGTAGCACCCGGGTGGCCAACATGTTTACGGACGGTGACAACCATGGCCATCCTGATGAAAGAGACCGATAACCTCACCCTTGGCCAAGATCTAACCATTGCAGCCCCACATGAAACTGATGGGCTATTGTGAGAGACTCCTGAGAAGTGGTTCTTGAATGCCAGGTTAACCCAATACTGGGCCCTGTTACTAGCTCAGCCTTGGTTCCAGTTTCAAAAAGCCACAGTCCTAAACCCAGCCACGTAGTTCCCAGATGATAACCCTACTCAGCCACTTCATGATTGCTTGGAGATTATTTCAGCCCAGCAGAGACATCAGCCTGACCTAAAGGATGTGCCTCTGCCAGACCAGAAGAAACTCTCTTCACAGATGGGAGCAGTTTTGCCCAGGATGGAGTTTGTTATGCTGGTGTGGCCGTGGTAAATCAAGATCTGTAGTTAATATTGGGCTCAGGCATTGGGACATGAGACTTCTGTTCAACGTGCAGAGCTTATAGCTCTCACTCAGGCCCTGCGCCTAACTAAGGGAAAGACTGTAAACATCTATACAGATAGTAGATAAGTCTTTGCTACTCTCCTCGTACATGGAGAAATTTATAAACAAAGAGGTCTATTAACCTCAGAAGGAAAGATTGTCAAAAATAAGAAATTTTGGGACATTTAGAGGCTGTTTGGCTACCTAAATGAATGGCAGTTATTCACTACAAGGGACATCAAAAAGGAGACAAGCTAGAGGTGAAGGGACACTGAACAGCCGCCTGGGCAGCTGAAGAAGCTGCATTAAAATCAGTAGGGACTGAGGGAATGATGCCTTTAATCCCAGTCCCAGTTCTCCCAGAAAAACCTAACTACTCAAAGGAAGAGGATGGAACTTACCAAAATAAAAATTGGACACAAGACTGTAGAGGATGATGGAGACACCCTGATGGGTGCTATGTGCTCCCTAAGGCTTTAGGATGCACCTTGATTATACAGATCCACCGAGCCTCTCATTTGGGGACTACCAAATTAAATCAGCTTGTCACCACTCGACTTGGGATCACCTCTATAGCAGAGGGTGTTACCTCCAGATATGCTTCATGTGCCCAGGTAAACGCCGCCAGATGAACATCTAAACAGCAAGGAGGAAGGTACCAGGGTAACCAGCTGGGAGAACATTAGGAACTAGACTTTAGAGAAATTAAAAGGAGCTATTATAATTATTAATATAGGAAATAATCATTCGATTTGGCCTTCCATTGTTTCTGGGGTCCGACAATAGCCAGGCCTTCACAGCCAGCGTTTCTAAATTAATTAGTAAATCTTTAGATATAGATTGAAAACTCCAATGCATGTATAGACCACAGAGTTTAGGAGAGAAAGGATGAACAGAACTTTAAAGAAGACTTTGACTAAATGAACCTTGGAGACTGGCGCTAGGTGCCCTGACCTCCTGCCTTTTGCCCTTATGAGTGCAAGATACACCCACGCATCCCACATGAGGGACCCTACAAACTCGCTGGTACGGCATGGTGATATCACATCTTGCAAGCTGTAAATCTGTGTCACCATGACCTTTCTAGAATGCTTGGAAACATAAATTCTGGGTTGATTTTCCTTTATTTCCTTCTATTTGTTTTAATTATGTAATAATGATGTTAAACTTAAAGACGTGCAAATGAATTTGTAAAAGCTTAACAAGGAATCTTTCTGCATAATTGTACTATGTTAAAAACTACCTATTTTTTGTTTTTTTGTTTTTGTTTTTTTCCTGACTGTCAGGAATCCATGTGAACTGAAGGATACAGGAATACAGGAACTTAGGGAAATTTGGGAAGGATAATGTAGGTGTTTGACAGAAAGCAAAAAACAAGTTTGGAAGAAGGCTTATGTGGAAGTGAGAACTGAGGGATGAGGAAAAGTGGTATAGATGATAAGCCAGTGGTAGAGGAAAAAGATGTATTTGCTTATAACTGAGTTAAAAGCATTCAATGTTGAGATGTTAAATAGGAATTTGGCCAAATGTGAACTAATATGTTACATGAGGATGGAAGAGGAAAGTAGGATGATGGAGGTGATGACAAGAGAGGTAGTTATAAAGATGGTGATGATGGATATAATAAATTTAAAAATAATGATGACAAATATGGTGATGGTCCTGGTTATAATAATAGAGAAAGCTATGGTGATGGATATAAATCTGATGATGAAAATGATGGATATGATAATAAAAGATTTTAAAAACAAAACAAAAGGCTATAGTTCTTAGGAGAGAGAACAAGGAGTTGTCAGGAAAGCTGCAGGTTACTTTGAGACAGTCTTCCCAAATGTACTAGAGGAACTATAAAAACCTGCCACAGAAGGAACAATGTTCCAAAGTCACAAAAGTAATTGCAACTTAAACAGGAAACCCTTCTTGCTCAGGACTGTCAGCCACGGTTTGGAAAAAAAAATGCAGCTATTAATTAATGCAATGTAATGTCAATTAGATATACATTCCTAAGGTTTTTTATCTGTTGTGATTTTGTCTTTTCTTTTTCATTACACCAGGTATATTGACCTGTAAATTATGGTAATGGTACCACGAATAAAAGATTAAAGAATTTTTGGCTTTTAAGAAAAAATTTACAGACTAAGTACAATAAGGTTACTGAAGAAAAAAAAAAAAACTGGTATCAGTCTCTGTTCTCGTGGTCTCCCTGCTTGACTACTTTACTGTCTGCTCTAGCTGGCCCCCCCTATAATTCCCTAAAAATAGCCATAGAAGCAGACTTAAAAGATATAAAAACATCTATTACCAAATTAGAAAAACCTCTCTCCTCTTTGGCTGAACTTTCCCTCCAAACTAGACAGGGACTAAACCTATTCATGCAACAAGGTGGTTTATATGCAGCACTAGGAGAGGAATGATTTTCTATGTAAATCATTCTGGGGTAATAAAAAACTCTATGGCCCAACTCAGGAATAAAATACAGGAAAGACAAACTGAGGAGGCTGGATGGTATGCAGAAATGTTTAATTGGTCCCATGGTTAATGACTCTGATTTCTGCCTTGACTGGTCCCCTCATAATATTACTATTGTTTCTAACCTTTGGTCCTTATATAATTAATAAGTTAAAGTCTTTTGTTAAAAAAAAAATCAGCACAGTACAGTTAATGGTTCTCAGGTCCCAATATCAACCATTAGATCACCTCACCAGGGACCCTCCTTACTCTAGAGACCCATGATTGGGCCCAGATTAGTTACTAGAAAAGGGGGGGAATGAAATACCCAGGCTGACCAAATATCATACCTTCTCTGAAGTTTGACCTCAGAGTCACTTTGGTTCTTAAAAATTCCCACAGAGCTACATTCCAGGAGATACAGGCATAGATCAAAGGGCTGCAGATGCAGGCAGTAATCACTGAGAACTCCCAGACCCCCTGATAAGACAGATAACATGCCCAAGTCAACCTTCAATCTCCAGCACATCTTAGTTCAAAGGACTGACCAATCCTGCACCGCCCCCCTTATTCCTACCTGTAACCCTCAATAAAAACCCTCACCAGCAGCGAGTCGGGGTCCGACACCAAACCGCTGCATCGGGGAAGTGTGGCACCCTTGAGCTTGAGCTTTAATAAAGGCTCTTTGTTCTTGCATGTGACTTTAGACTCCCTGGTGATCTTTGGAGAACTCAAACTCTGGGTATAACATCTAAGACCTGTCGTTTCTAGGTGTCCGCCAATATATGGTCTGAGAAAGTGTATTAACAAGGTACAACTATAATTTTCCAAAAAGAGCAGGTTTTGCCCAGGGTATTTATATTGGCCTCCAAACATTACTTATCCTGAAGCAGCGCGAGAAAACCAAAAATACTTGAAGAGACTCAGGACTTGGGTAATATGAAAAATGTATTGCTACAGCAAGATCAGCCCAAGGCAATGAGCCCTCTCAGGATACAGCTCACAAGGTCAGAGTTGTCAGCCGAAACCATATGTGCACTGCCTACATGATCATCTATAGGTGGGTTAAGCTAGTTACTATGGAAATAGGCAGGTAACAGCTACATGATACAAGAAATCGGAAGTGGCTTGAGCATGCAGAGTACATTCAATAGACTAAATTTAGCAGTTGCAAGAAATCAGGAAGTGGCCATCATGGTAGAGAGTAGCCAATCTACTGAGTTTAGCAATTATGAGAAATTGGGAAGGACATTAGAGGGCAGAGACATGGAGATAAGAAGCAAGGAGACTGGAGGTGACTTACAGGATGCAATGTGTAAGTTTTAAACAAGGAACATTACGTTCTAATAGCTACATTTTAGGCAACATTATAAGAACTTTTTTTGCAAATTTTTAATGTACAACTTAATGTGTTTCATGATGACATGCTTTTCATTGTGACATTTCCATATGTGCGTTTCATTGTACATTGCATAGATAAGTTCCCCCTTACCCTCTTGTGCACTTTCTCCCCCAGTGTGACCCCCTCGACCCAAGGCCTCTCTTTCACTTGTATGTCTTTTTGTAGGAATATTTTTCTGTATGTGCTTGGTTCCCAATTATGTTTAAGGTCGAAATTTTTTCTGTAGTGATCTATCATTTAACATTGTCAGTAATATTACATGAATTTTCTAACCCATTTGTATTATTACCGCTCTTTGGTATTACTTGTATTATTATAATTATTTCCTGAACTATTTCAGTTGGGCTGTTTACTTTGAGGTCAACCTCTCATTCCTCACCCCTTCTTGTTCCTCCTCTCCCTTCTTTTTTCTCCCATCATTTCTTCCTTTTGCTAGATCCCTCCCTCCTTCTTTCCACTCCCTAAATTGTCCCTTTTCTGCTAAGTTGACTTTAGCTTTTTATTAAGTACTGATTTCTGTATAGGATGTTTTCCTTCTTTTAATTTTGAGTCAGCTCCCACATGAGTGAGAACATATGGTATTTCTCTTTTCGGGCTTGTATTCATTCATTTAAAATAATTTTCTCCGATTTCATCCATTTTGCTGCAAATGGCATTATTTCATTTTTTCTGATTGCTGAGTAGTATTCCATTGGATATATGTACCATAGTTTTTTTTAAACCATTCTTCTGTTGATGAGCACCTGGGTTGATTCCATATCCTTGCTATTGTGAAAAGTGCTGCATTGAACATGGAGATGCAGGTGTCTCTGTAGTATGAAGATTCATCTCCCTTTGGGTATATTCCCAATAGTGTTATAGCTGGGTCATATGTTAGACCTGTTTTTAGTTTTTTAAGGTACCTCCATATTGATTTACAAAGTGGCTGGACTGATTTACAGCTCCACCAGCAGCATAAGATTGTTCCCATTTCTCCACAACGTCAGCAGCATTTGATGCTATTTGTTTTATTGATCTTGGCCATTCTTACTGGAGTAAGGTGGAATCTCAGAGTTGTTTTGATTTGCATTTCCCTAATGGCTAGGGATAATGAGCATTTTTTCATGTGTTTCATGGCTTTACAGACCTCTTCATTTGAGAACTGTCTACTCAGTTCCTTTGCCCATTTGTGTATCGGGTTATTTGTTTTTTGGGGAGTTTTTTTCTTGAGTTCTTTATAAATTCTGGTAATTAGACCTTTGATGTATAAGATGCAAAGATTTTTTTCCCATTCAGTGGGGATTTCCTTGACTCTGTTGATTGTTTCCTTTGCTCTACAGAAACTTTTTAACTTCATGTAATCCCATTTATCTATTCTTATTGCGATTTCTTGAGCAACTGGAGTCCTATTAAAGATATACTTCCCTCTGCCTATATGTTGGAATGTATTGCCTACCCTACAGTCTATTAATTTTAAAGTTTCTGGTTTTATGTTGAGGTCTTTTATCCATTTTGAGTTAACTCTCATGCATATTGAGAGATGCGGGTCAGTTTTCATTTTTCTGCAAGCGGATATCCATGTTTCCTCACACCATTTATTGAAAAGGCTGTCCTTTTTCTAATTTACTTGCTTTGCTCCTTTGTCGAAAATCAAGTGGCTAAAGGTGTGTTGGCCTGCAGCCATAGCCCTGTGGCATCCGATCCCATCAGATCTCAGAAGCTAAGCAGGGTCGGGCCTGGTTAGTACCAGGATGGGAGACCGCCTGGGAACACCAGAAGCTGTAGGCTTGGGAGAAGGACCTGGGAACCCCCTCCCAAAAATCAATCTGCCATTGAAAACCCTATGCACAGCAGAGAAGCACAGACAACAGTGTTTCCCCTGTTGTACAGAGGGTTGCTATGAGTCGGATACCAACTCAGCAGCACCTAACAACAACAACAACAAAAGGTGTGTTGAGGTATTTCTGGATCTTCTATTCTGTTCCACTGGTCTTCGGGCCTATTTTTATGCCAGTACCAAGCTGTTTTTGCTGCCACTACGCTGTAGTATCAATTAAAGTCAAGGATTGTGATTCCACCTGCACTAGTTTTGCAGCTTAAGTGTTTTGGCTACACGTGGCCTTCTGTGATTCCCTATGAATTTTTGGATCATTTTTTCTATTTCTGTAAAGTCTGTCATTGGAATTTTAATGGGGATTGCATTAAATCTATAGATTGCTTTTGGTAGGATAACCATTTTTACTATATTGATTCTCCTGATCCAGGAGCACGGAAGGTTCTTCCATTTTTTATATCCACTGTAATTGCTTTAATGTTTTGAAATTTTCCTTGTGGAGGTCTGTAGGGTCTTTCACTAGATTGATTCCAAGGTATTTAATTTTCTGGTGGGCTATCATGAAAGGTATTGTATCTGTAATTTCCTTTTCTTCCTGCTTACAGTTGGTGTAAAGGAAAGCTATTGATTTTTGCACGTTAATTTTAGGTCCCGCCACTTTGCTGAAGGAGTTGATTAGATCTAAAAGTTTTCTGAATGAGGTTTTGGGGTCTTTTAGGTATAAAATCATGTCATCTGCAAATAAGGATAGTTTGACCTCTTCACTGACAATCTGTATCCCTTTGATTTCTTTCTCTACTGTGTTTGCCTGGGCGAGGACTTCAACTACTATGTTAAATAGAACAGGAGAAAATGGACATCCTTGCCTTGTCCTGGATCTTAGCGGAAATGGTTTCAGTTTTTCTCCATTTAATACAATGTTGGTTGTAGGTCTGTCATAGATGCCTTTTATGATGTTAAGGTATCTTCCTGCTATGCCTATCTTCACCAGGGTTTTTATCATGAAAAGGTGTTGCACTTTGCCGAAGGCCTTTTTCAGCATCAATTGAAATGATCATGTGATTTTTGTTTGCCAGTCTCTTGATAATGTTGGATTACATTAATTGATTTCCATACGTTGAACCAGCCTTGCATCTATGGAATAAATCCCACTTGGTAATGGTGAATGATCTTCTTAATATGTTGCTGGATTTGATTTGCCAGGATTTTGTTAAGGATTTTTGCATCTATGTTCTTAAGGAAATGGGTCTATAATTATCTATCTTAGATGTATCTTTTCCTGGTTTAGGTATCAGGGTGATGGTAGCTTCATAGAATGAGATTGGGAGTGTTCCCTCCTTTTCTACTTTTTGCATAATTTGAGGAAGACAGATATTATATCTTCTTTGAAAGTTTGGTAAAATTCTGCTGTGAACCCATCAGGACCTGGGCTCTTCGTTGTCGGAAGACGTTTTATTGCCTGTTCTATTTCCGTATACAGAATGGGCTTGTTTAGGTCACTTATGTTTTCTAGGGTTCATTTTGGTAATTCATATGTGTTAATAAATTTATCCATTTATTCTGTCTTGTTGTATTTTTGGGAATACACTCTCTCAAAGTAACCCCTGATGATTTTCTGTATTTCATTGTAGTTGGTGGTTATGGTCCCGTTTTCATATCTAGTCTTTACGATGTTTGCTTTTTCCTTTTTCTTTTTGATGAGATTGGCCAGAGGAGTGTCTATTTTATTAATCTTTTCAAAGAACCAGCTCCTGTTGTTGTTGTTAGGTGCCGTCAATTCGAGCCCGACTCATGTACCCTATGTACAACAGATGGAAAAACTTGCCGATTCTGTCCCAGGCAAACCATCTTATTTATGTTTAAGCGCATTGTTGCAGACACTGTGTCAATCCATCTGGTGGAGGGTTTTCCTCTTTTGCGTTCACCTGCCACTCTCCCAAACACGATGTCCTTCTCCAAGGATTGGTCTCTCCTGACTACATGTCCGAAATATGTAAGACGCAGTCTGGCCATTCTTGCTTCCAAGGAGCACTCTGGTTGCACATCTTCTAGGAGAGATTTGTTGGTTCTTTTGGCAATCCATGGTACATTCAATAGACGTCTCTAGCACCACAATTCAAAAGCATCAATTCTTTTTCTGTCTCTCTTGTTCAATGTCCAGCTTTCACAACCATATGATGCCACTGAAAATACCATGGCATGAGTCAGATGCACCTTCGTCTTCAATGTGATATCTTTGCTTTTCAATACTCTAAAGACATCTTTTGCCACAGCTTTTCCTAGAGCAATGTGTCTTCTGATTTCTTGACTGCTGCTTCCACAGGTGTTGATTAAAGAACCAAGCAAAGTAAAATCTTGGACAACCTCAATCTTTTCTCCATTTAATGTGAAGTTGCATGCTGACCCAGTCATAAGGATTTTTGTTTTGTTGATGTTTAGTCATAACCCATATTGAAGGCTATGATCTTTGATCTTCATCAGTAAATGTTTTAAATCCTCTTCACTTACAGCAAGCAGAGTGGTGTCATCTGCATAACACAGGTTGTTAATGAGTCTTCCTCCAATCTGGATGCCATGTTCTTCCTCATAAAGTCCAGCTTCTCAGATTATTTGCTCAGCGTATAAAATGAAGAGATAGGGTGAAAGTATACAGCCCTGATGCACTCCTTTCTCAACTTTAAACCACTCAGTGTTTCCCTGTTCTATTCGAACAACTGCCTCCTGGTTCATGTACAGATTTTTCATGAGCACAGTTAGGTGTTCTGGTATTCCCATTTTCCGAAGTGTTATCCATAACTTGTTATGATCCACACAATGAAATGCCTTTGAATAGTCAATAAAACATAGATAAACATCTTTCTGATATTCTCTGCTTTCAGCTAATATCCACCTGACATCAGCAATGATGCCCCTAGTTCCCTGCCCTCTTCTGAATCCCACTTGATTTTCCGGTAATTCCCTGTCTATATACTGCTGCAGTCACTTCTGAATGATCTTTAGTAGAATTTTGCTTGTGTATGATATTAATGATATTGTCCGATAGTTTGCACATTCAGTTGGATCCCCTTTTTTGGGAATAGGCACAAATATGGATCTCTTCCAGTCAGTTGGCCAAGTAGCTGCTTTCCAAATCTGTTGGCATAAACATGTTAACACCTCCAGTGCTGCATCTGTTTGTTGAAACATCTCTATTGGTATCCCATCAATTCCTGGAGCT